>APFE031624603.1:205251-227004 GCA_000404065.3 Pinus taeda | reverse complement strand
AAAAATCGCTGGCGGTAGATTTCCAAAAAAACGTCGTTTAGGGCCTCAAAATGGCTCCGGAAGTTTAGAACCCGAAAAACTGCTAAAAATAGTAAATTGTGCTATAATTAAGGAAACTGAAAAAAACTGCACGAAGCACTTAGAGGGGATCCAAGTCGAATTAGCGGGTGGCCACCAATATCCACTTGGATCACATGTCACCTCAATTAACTACCTCCAAGTATTCTGCTAAAATAGAAATTCAAACTTTAATCTATTTTTACCATGGCAAAGTCAAAACTATATTTTCTTGCTACATTTTCAAAATTCAACCACTCTAATATGGACCTTACACCATAACCATGGTGGTCGATGACAATGCTTTTGTGCTAAGTATCACCCCATTCATTGGACCACACCTAGTGTTCATGTCGATCGCCTTTGGCCATAATTTACACCATGGTTGGAACATCAAAAATTGAAAAGCATCTAACACAGGAAAAGCTCAACCCAGATTTCATTGAATATGAAATAATTGATCATATCATGGACAAAAAAAATAAGAACAATTGTCAATAGAGGATCCAACTATATCAGGTTATCAAAGTAGGATGATGCCTGCACTAAGGCAAGTGGCTCACCAAGGAAGTTTCCCCATTTCATGGAGGCACTCAACATGGAGACGATTGCTTCCTAAGGAGGGAGGAGTGATCTAGGTGGATATTGGTGTCCAACCACCTATTCGTCTGGTTCACAACACAATTTTCATATTTTGACAGTTTTAAGGTCCTGAACTTCCATAAGAATTTTGAGGCCATAAATGACATTTTCTAGGGAAATTGGTTGATGGAACTATGTTGCTAGTTGAATTTTTTTCTCCTTAGATAGAAATTTCTAACAGGATGTCGTGCACGCAAAATGGAGATCATACGCCAAAGTTATGACCCCAAGAAGTTGACCTTACAACTTACCCCATTAGGGCCCACAAACCTTTGGTGCTTCATATCCTATGTTGAAATTTCTAATTTTAACCCGTTAGAAATTCTTCCTGTGCTATCTGATTTATTTCTTCCTACTTGTTCAATTACTTCACAAGTTATTTACCATGTAAATATTGAAAATAGATACAAGCACAATATCAACACATACATATAAGCAACTGAAAGTAAATATGCACACAAGTGACACCGTTTTTTTTGGACTAATGTCCCCGGAAAAACCCCATGCGGGAAAACCGGTGTAGCTATTTAGAGGGTTTTATTATTATGTAGTTTTAGAATACAACCTGGGTGCCAGAAATGGCTCACCCAATAGAGAATTCCCTCGACAGTATTAGCTCTCAGTTAGAGACAAATATTCCACCTAAATCACCGAATGAATGATCCCACAACAACAATGCAGCTTCTGCTGCTCTACGTCACTCTGATAGGGACTGCGCCACCCTATCTGGCTCTCCAGCTCTCAGTTTGTGCCACGGAAAATCTCCCATCACTGCCTCTAGGCCCAGTGTCAGCCTCTCTAGCCTAGCATCAGCCTCTCTAGCCTAGCGTCAGCCTCTCTGGGCTCTGCATCAGCCTTTGGAGCCTTTGCGTCTCACACACTATCCCTCACTAGCTTTGCGCAACTCCTGGTTGCCTCTGAGTGGCCTCTAGATGGCTATGCATCAACCTCTCCCAGCTTCTGCATTGATCTTCCCAGCACTAACTCTGCCTCTCTACTATGTAATAAATACCCCTTAGCTGCAACTCAGATCACTTCACTCAATTTCCTCAGCAAACCCTGCCCCAAAAAATCGAGTTCTTGATCTCTCTCGGTATGTTCTCCAACTGACTCTCAATCCTCCTCTTATAAATCTCTAATCAACGGCTAAGATTAGATTTCGCTTGATCCATGACTTTTGGACCATTCTAACCTAGTTTTATATTAATTCACATTAATATTTTATCTTTCCTAAGTTTAGACTTACGAACTCCATTAAAAATACTAATTATTTTAACATCTCCCAAACTGGTTAGATTCTACCCAAACCATTTATGGGTCTTGGAGATCTCATGTGCTTTAGCCTCTCCACCAATTTTCGTGGGTAGAGTACATCCGATGCCACCATAAATCAACACTTCCTCTTAGTGAGTGCTATGCTATAGTAATACTCCTCACTGGGTATCACCCTGATCATCTAGCATCAATCCTTGTGTTGATGCTAGAACTCCTCACCCAACATCCTTTGCATGGCTGCATCCTGTACTGCTGCCCATGGCCCTGCCACTGCTACTGCTACATCTGTATGAAAACTCCCTCTGCATCTATGCTACTACCCATGGCCCTGCCACTACCACTACTGCATCTGCATTGCATCTGCTCTCATCATGTTGCATCGTGTTGTGCATAACATTGCCAATGCTAACCACTGTAATGCAACTTAGTTAATGAGAAGTAAGTAACTAATCCTCCAACCTCTAACATCTCTTTCAGGCTAGAAACACTCTTGATGTTGAAGCTCCCTCTGTCACTGACAAGTTCTCCCTCTACTGACCTCTGCGCTGATGCAACACCTCTATGCATCTCGCACTGCTGCCTCATGTTGTCCAGGGACTCCTTCACTGTAGCATCCTTTGTCGTTCCATCCACATTCGTCTCTACTTACATCTTTCAGTCCTGTTACTCCTCTTCAAGGCTCCTGTAGCAAGGTATAATGCAAGAAGTTGGGTACTTTGAGGATCCTGCCCCTCATCGCCTATAGTCCATCTGACTACAGCTTGATGTCTCCCCACTTCCTCTCAAGTGGTGCGTAAACACTCATGGCACAATCGTCATCTATCTCCACTTCTTTCTCCACCCTCGTTGGTGCTGCCTTAGTTTCAAAAGCCTCTCCCTTGCTCTTCTTCCTTGGATACTGATTCACATAGTGACCTAGTTCCCCACAGTCGAAGCACTTGAACTTGGAGAGGTCCTTCTTCCATTTCTCCTACTTTCTTGCAGATGCTATGGCAGCATCCTCCTCTCCCTCTTTCTTGATTCTGACCCCTTACCATTACTCCTTGCCTTGGTTAGCAGTCTAATCTCTTCTTGACAAAGAGTGCCCATAGTTCCTCTCAATACGGAAAGTTCGAACTACCCAGTAAGCTCTAGACAAATACCTCCTAGTCCTCTGAGGCTGTGTTCAGTGTGGTCCTCACCAACATCTCCTCATTCGGTGTGGCCCCTATGGAAGTTATCTAGTCCCGGATCTCTGTCAATCGCCCGAGGAAGATATCTATCTATTCTCCCCTCTGCATCTAGAATGACTGCAACTGATTTTCTAGAAGCATCTTCCTATGCACGAAAGTATGCTTATACAACTTCTTTAGGGCATCCCACATCTCATTTTCCTTACCCTTCTCGACAATATGTGGTACCATATGATCCTTGATCCCATCAAGGATGATGCACTTAGCCCTAGCCATTGCCTCTTCGTACTTCTCATTTTCAGCCAGGTCAACTGGGATCGCTATTGTTTTCAAGGTGAAGTTCTTAATGCGATGCCTATCTAGAATGGACAAGATCCTGGCCTTCCAGGCTATGAAGTTGGAAGCTCCATCCAATATATCCTGATCTCTTAGCCCATTCACTTCCTTTTCGCTACTCCTCTTTTGACTCTTTCGAGTATCTCAACTTCCCATCTGGAAGTTCTCGATTTGACTCCCTCTGAGCCTTGATTTCCCTTCTGGAAAACCCTCTGCCAATGTCAAGATGCCCCATTCTGATCGTTTGTGCAACAACACCACTTATCCAGATTTCTTGGCTAGAAATCCTTGGCAGCAACTCCCTCCTCCTTGGTCTTGCCCTGTTAGGTACTGTTCTGACCACAGTACCCCACCAGCTTCGCTCCGCAACTCACCCACAACCTCCTATGCCTCAGCAATTTGAAGGTCTAAGCCTATAGGCTATGCGCAATCCCGGGACCAGAAAATATGCATCTCTTGGCCACAGTGTTGACCCTTCTTGGCTAAGAAAGATGATCGGGCACTACATAGGTCAAGTCTTCTCTTCTTTGCCTCAGCGCTAATCCTCCTCCTGGATAGAGTTGATGATGCGTGCTCTATGCTAGGAACAAATTCTATCACTCATGAAAATTGTTTCTGCTACAACCTGTCTGCTTGATCGATGCCTTCAATTATCCTATGATCTATGACCACGCTCTGATACCATGTTGGAATTTCGAATTTTAGCCCGCTAGAAATTCTTCCTGTGCTATTTGATTTATTTCTTCCTACTTTTTCAATTACTTAACAAGTTATTTTCCATGTAAATATTGAAAATAAATACAAGCACAATATCAACACATACAGATTAGCAATTGAAATTAAACAAGCACACAAGTGACACTGTTGTTTTCGGACTAATGTCCTCGGAGAAACCCAATCCGAGAAAACCAATGCAAATATTCAAAGGGTTTTATTACTATGTAGTTTCAGAATACAACCTGGGTGCCAGAAATGGCTCACCCAACAGAGAATGCCCTCAGCATTATTACCTCTTAGTCGAAGATAGATATTCCACCTAATTCACCAGATGAATGATCCCACAGCAACAATGTATCTTATTTTGCTACGCATCACTCTGATAGGGACTGCGTCACCCTATCCGTCTCTCCAGCTCCCAATCTGTCCCATGAAAAATCTCCCAACGCTTCCTCTAGGCCTTGCGTCAGCATCTCTCGCCCAACATCAGCCTTTCTGGCCCAGCGTCAGCCTTTATGGGCTCTGTGTCAGCCTCGGGAGCCTTTGTGTCTCACACACAGGCCCTCACTGGATCTATGCAACTCCTAGATGCCTCTATGTGGCCTCTAGCTAGCTCTACGTCAACCTCTCCTGGATTTTGCGCTGATCCTCCCGATACTAACTTTGCCTCTTTACTATATATTCACTACCCCTCAACTACAACTCAAATCACTTCACTCAATTTCCTCAGCAAACCTTGCCCCAAAAAATCAAGTTCTTAATCTCTCTCGGTTTGTTCTCCAACTAACCCTCAAGCTTCCTCTTATATTTTTATCGTTGGTCCATCAACAGCTGAGATTAAATCTCTAATCAATGAATAAGACTAGATTTGGCTTGGTCCATGAATTTTGGACCATTCTAACCCAGTTTTATATTAATTCACATTAATATTTTATTTTTTCCTAAGTTTAGACGTAGGAACTCCGTTAAAAATATTAATTATTTTAATATCTCCCAAACTAGTTAGATTCTATCCAAACCATTTCTGGGTTTTGGATATCTCATGTGCTTTAGCCTCTCCACCAATGTTCGTGGCTAAAACAAATTCGATGCCACCCAAAATCAACACTCCCTCTTAGCAAGGACTGTGCTCTAGTAATACTCCTCACTGAGTATCACCCTAATCATCCAACATCGGTTCTTGTGCTGATGCTAGGCCTCCCTGCCCAACATTCTTTACATTTATGTATCTTGTACTACTTCCCATGGCCCTACCACTGTCACTGCTGCATCTTCTCTGCACTCGCTCTCATCATGCTGCATCATATTGCCCATAGCACTGCCACTGCTAATCGTTGCACTGCAACTCAGTTAATGAGAAGTAACTGATCCTCCTAACTTTTACATCTCTTTTAGGCTAGAAACACTCGCAATGCTGAATCTCCCTCTGTCACTGACAGGTTCTCCCTCTACTGACCTCTACGCTGCTACAACAAATCTATGCATATCGCACTATTGCCTCATGCTGTCCCGAGACTCCTGCATTGTAGCATCCTCTTTCGTTCCATCCACATCCATCTCTACCGACATCTTCTAGTCCTATTACTCCTCTTCGGGGCTCCCTTAGCAAGGTATAATATAAAAGGTTGGGTACCTCGAGGATCCTGCCCTTGATCTCTTGTAGTCTGTCTGACTACAACTCGATGTCTCCCCACTTCATCTCAAGTGGCGCATGAGCACTCATGGCATAGTCGTCATCTATCTCCACTTCTTTCTCCGCCCTTGTTGACACTGCCTTGGTCTCAGAATCCTCTCCCTTGCTCTTCTTCCTTGGACACTAGTTCACATAGTGGCCCAGTTCCCCACAGTGGAAGCATTTGACCTTGGAGAGGTCCTTATTCTTCCGTTTCTCCTGCTTTCCTGCAGATTCTAGGGCAACATCCTCCTCTCCCTCTTTCTTGATTCTAACCCCCTTAGCACTATTCCCTGCCTTGGTTAGCCATATGATATCTTCTTGACGAAGAGCCACCCACAATTCCTCCCAATCCGGAAGGTTCAACCTGCCTAGTAAGATTTGGACAAATACCTCCCAGTCCTCTGAGATTGTGTTCAGTGCGGTCCTCACCAACATCGCCTCATCCAATGTGGCCCCTGTGGAATTCAGTTGGTCCCAGATCTCTGTCAATCACCCGATTAAGATATCTATCTTCTCTCCCCTCTGCATCTAGTATGATCGCAACTGATTTTCTAGAAGCATCTTCCTATGCATGGAAGTGTGCTAATACAACTGCTTCAGGGCATCCCACATCTCATTTGCCATAACCTTCTCGATAATATGTGGTACCACATGATCCTTGACCCCGTCAAGGATGATGCACTTAGCCCTGGCCATTACCTCTTTGTACTTCTCATTTTTAGTTGGGCCAACTAGGATCGCAATCATTTTCAAGGTAAAGTGCTTGATGTGATACCTATCTAGAATGGAGAAGATCCTAGCCTTCCAAACTATAAAAGTTGGAAGCTCCATCCTGTCTATCCTGATCTCTCAGCCCATTCACTACCATTTCGCTGCTCCTCTTTTGACTATTTCGAGTCTCTCTACTGCCCTCCTGGAAGTCCTCTGATCGACTCCTGTTGAGTCTCTCAACTTCCCATCTGGAATTTTTCTATTTGACTCCCTCTGAGCCTCAATTTCCCTTCTGTAAACCCCTCTACCAATTTCAAGATGCCCCACTTCGATCATTTGTGCAATAGCACCACTGTTCCATATTTCTTGGCTAGATATCCTTGGAAACAACTCCCTCTTCCTTGTTCTTGCCCTGTTAGGTATTGTTTTGACCACAATACCCCACTAGCTTCACTCCACAACTTACCCACAACCTCTTATGCCTCAAAAATCTGAAGGTCTGAGCCTCTAGGCTATGCGCAATCCTAGCACTAGCAAAATCTTCACCTCCTGGCCACAGCGTCAACCCTTTCTGACTGAGAAGGATGACCAAGCACTACATAGGTTAGGTCTTCTCTTCTCTGCCTCAATGCTAATCCTTCTCTTGGCTTGAACTGATGACGTAGGCTCTCTGCATCACCCCTTCCTTGCTACTTTCTGCTAGGAACGACTTCTGTCACTCGGGACAACTGTTTCTACTACAACTTCTCTGCTCAACTGATGCCTTCACTTATCCTGTGATCAACAACCACGCTCCGATACCATGTTGGAATTTCTAAGTTTAACACGTTAGAAATTCTTCCTGTGCTATCTGATTTATTTCTTCCTACTTGTTCACTTACTTAACAAGTTATTTACCATGTAAATACTGAAAATAAATACAAGCACAGTATCAACACATACAGATCAGCAACTAAAAGTAAACAAACACACAAGTTACACCATTGTTTTTGGACTAATATCCCCTAAAAAACCAAATGCGGAAAAACTAGTGCAACTATTTAGAGGGTTTTATTATTATGCAGTTTCAGAATACAATCTAGGTGCCAAAAATGGCTCACCCAACGGAGAATTCCCTTGGCAGTAGTACCTCTCAGTCAAAGACAGATATTATGCCTAAATCATCGGATGAATGATCCCACAACAAAAATGCAGCTTCTATTGCTCTGCATCACTCTGATAGGGACTGCATCACCTTATACAGCTCTCCAGCTCCCAGTCTGTCCCACGAAAAATGTCCCAGCGCTGTCGCTAGGCCCAACATCAACCTGTCTGGCCCAACATCAGCCTCTCTGGGCTCTACATCAGCCTTTGGAGCCTCTGCGTCTCACACGCTGGACCTCACTGGCTCTGTGCAACTCCTGGCTGCATCTGTGTGGCCTCTAGCTATCTCTATGTGACCTCTAGCTGACTCTGCATCAACCTCTACTCACTTCTATGCTAATCCTCTTGGTACTAACTCTGCCTCTTTGTTATGTATTCACTTCCCCTCAGCTGCAACTTAGATCACTTCACTCAATTTCCTCAATAAACGTTGCCCCAAAAAATCAAGTTCTTAATCTCTCTCAGTGTGTTCTCCAACTAACCCTCAAGCCTCCTCTTATACTTTTCTCTTTCGTCCATCTACGACCAAGATTAAATCTCTAATCAATGGTTAATATTAGATTTGGTTTGTTCCATGACTTTTGGACCATTCTAACCCAGTTTTATATTAATTCACATTAATATTTCATTTTTCTTAAGTTTAGACTTAGGAACTCCATTAAAAATATTAATTATTATAATATCTCCCAAATTGGCGAGATTCTATCCAAACCATTTTTGGGTCTTGGAGTTATCATGTGCTTTAGCCTCTCCACCAATTTTCTTGGCTAGAGCACATCTGATGCTACCCCAAATCAACATTCCCTCTTAGCGAGGATTGTGCTCTAGTAATACTCCTCACTGTGTATCACCCTGATCATCTAACATCGGTCTCTGTGCTGATGCTAGGGCTCCCCACCCAACATCCTCTACATTGCTACATCTTGTACTACTACCCATGGCCCTGCCACTACCACTGATGCATCTGTACGACAACTCCCTCTACATCCGTGCTGCTACCCATGGCCCTGCCACTACCACTGATGCATCTGTACGACAACTCCTCTACATCCGTGCTCCTACCCATGGCCCTGCCACTACCATAGTTGCATCTGCACTACATCGCCTCTCATCATGCTACATTGTGTTTCCCATAGCACTGCCACTGCTAACTACTGCACTGTAACTCAGTTACTGAGAAGTAAGTAACTGATCCTCCCAACACTGACATCTCTGTCAAGTTAGAAACACTCCCTATACTGAAGCCCCCTCTGTCGCTGACAAGTGCTCTCTCTACTGACCTCTGCATTGTTGCAACAAATCTATGCATCTCGCATTGTTGCCTCATGTTGTCACGGTAATCCTACACTGTAGCATCCTCTGTCACTCCATCTACATCTATCTCTAACGACATCTACCAGTCCTACCACTCCTCTTCAGGGCTCTCATAGCAAGGTATAATCCAAGAGGTTGGGTACCTCGAGGATCCTACCCCTCATCACCTGTAGCCCGTCTGACTACAACTCAATGTCTCCCCACTTCCTCTCAAGTGGTGCATGAGCACTCATGGAACAGTCATCATCTATCTCCACTTCTTTCTCCGCCCTCATTGGTGCTGCCTTGGTCTTAGAAGCCTCTCCCTTGCCCTTCTTCCTTGGACACTGGTTCACATAGTGACCCAGTTCCCCACAATGGAATCACTTGACTTTGGAGAGGTCCTTCTTCCATTTCTCTTGCTTTCTCATAGATGCTAGGGAAGCATCCTCCTCTTCCTCTTTCTTGATTTTGACCCCCTTACCACTACTCCTTGCCTTGGTTAGCCATCTGATCTCTTCTTGATGAAGAGTCGCCCACAGTTCCTCGCAATCCAGAAGGTTCAACCTGCCCAGTAAGCTCTAGACAAATACCTCCTAGTCCTCTGAGACTGTGTTCAGTGCAGTCCTCACCAACGTATCCTCATCTAGTATAGCCCCTATGGAAGTCAGTTGGTCCCGAATCTCTGTCAATCTTCGCTGGAAGATATCTATCTGCTCTCCTCTCTACATCTAGTATGACCGCAGCTGATTTTCTAGAAGCATTTTCCTCTGCATGGAAGTATCCTAATACATCTTCTTTAGCGCATCCCACATCTCATTTGGTGTACCCTTCTCAGTAATAAGTGGTACCACATGATCCTTGACCTTGTCAAGGATGATGCACTTAGCCCTGGCCATTGCCTCTTTGTACTTCTCATTTTCAGATGGGTCAACTGGGATCACTATCGTTTTCCAGGTGAAGTGCTTAATGCAATGCTTGTCTAGAATGGACAAGATCCTGGCCTTCCAAACTATGAAGTTGGAAGCTCCATCTAGTCTATCCTAATCTCTTAGCTCATTCACTGCCATTTCGTTTGTCCTTTTTTTACTCTTTCGATTCTCTCTACTTCCCTCCTGGAAGTTGTTTGATCGACTCCTGTTAAGTCTCTCAACTTCTTGTATGGAAGTTCTTAGTTTGACTCCCTCTGAGTCTTGATTTCCCTTCTGGAAACTCCTCTACCAATGTCGAGATGCCCCACATCGATCGTTTGTGCAACTGCACCACTGGTCTGGATTTCTTAGCTAGAAATCCTTGGTAGCAACTCCATCCTCCTTTGTCTTGCCCTGTTAGGTACTATTTTTACCACAATACCCCACTAGATTCACTCCGCAACTCACCCACAGCCTCCTATGCCACAGCAATCTGAAGGTATGAGCTTCTAGGCTCTGTGCAATCCCGGCACCAGCAAAATTTTCACCTCCTGGCCACAACTTCGACCCTTCCTATCTGATAAATATGACTGGGCACTACGTAGATAAGGTCTTCTCTTCTCTGCCTCAATGTTGATCCTCTTCCTATCTCAAACTGATGATGCAAACTCTTTGTGTCACCCCTTCCTTGCTGCTTTCTGCTAGGAACAACTTCTATCACTCGAGACAACTATTTCTATTGCAGCTTCTCTGACCCAGGTGGATGTTGGTGGCCACCCACCTATCCCATTTGGACCCCCACAACTGTCTCTCTCAACATTTTCAGTTTCCTTAATTGTAGCACAACTTATTATTTTTAGCAGTTTTTCAGGTCCTGAACTTCCGGAGCCGTTTTGAGGCCCTAAACGATGTTTTTTGGGAAATCTGGGGGAAACATGGGTCCGTCCATGGACCGATGTTGCCCTTCCCAAAGTGGTATTTCTTAGATATATATTTCTAACGAGCTATCATACGCATCAAACGGAGATCGTATGCCAAAGTTATGACCCTGGGAAATTGATGTACCAATTTACCCAAACGGGGCCCACAATTTGGCGTTTCATCTTCTGGGGTTAGGTTTTGGGATGTGAAGGGTTTTACATTATTTCTCAACAATAAATAGGCCTTCAAGCCTCATTGTAACATAGTTCAAAACAGTTCAGAGGCATGTAGCCACCACATCTCTTCTCATAGATAAGCTACCATCGCCCTAGCTGTTTATTTCCATTTTCTGTTTGTAAGCATATCTCAGTATTTTACATTAATGAAATGAAGTATTATTTATGCTACATCTTTGTGTTTATGGTTATCTCTGTAATTTTTTGTGTCCTATTTAAATCTGGATCAGTGGTATCAGAGCGGTCCTCTTTTTCTCTGTTTTTCTTTGAATATCCTCAACGAGGTCGGGGTATAAGGAGTTAGGGCTTGAACTGGTCGAACCTTTGTAAGACCAGCCTCGCAAATCACGACGGCCTCCCATGGAAAATGAGAAGAAAGATGAGGGGGCAAGAGATCCTATCAAAATCTTGCTCGAAGAAGCCCTCGAGCGACAAAGGAACGCAATGATGGATAGATTTGCGCAAATCCTTTAGCAGCTACCCAGAGGCGACGCATCAGCTTCCAGCAGCTACTCTGGAAATGCCACGACCTTTAAGGTATAAGTTAATTTTGAAATCCCCATATTCAAGGGTCAAATAGACACAGATGCCGTAGATAAATGGTTAAATATGCTAGAGGGTTATTTTTCTGTTCATGAATTTTCGAGTCAGGAAAAGATTTTTTTTGCTCCTCAAAGAAGCCCCCCATGTCAAGGACTGGTGGGAAGCCTACTGTGAGCAGAAGGATGAAAGCACAAGCTCACTATTTTCAGCCGCACCCACTTGGGATTCATTTCAGGATGCCATCAAGGAGAAGTACTACCCTGTCAAAAGCTATGAGGACAAATACATCAAATGGACCACACTGCGGCAGGGACGGGACCAAGATGTGCCGGAGTTCACAAATATTTTTCATACCCTTCACACACAACTAGGTATCAAATATTATGAGCTGCATTTGGTACTCAAATACCGCAGCTACCTACATAGATACATCCAGGAAGAGATGGAGTTCCTGAACATCTCCTCTCTCGGCACGACGTACCAATATGCTGTCAAAATCGAGCAAAAGTTCAAATAGAAGAAGCGAGACTTTGGATCTGCAAATCCGAAGACCAAAGTACAAAGCCAAGGTGGGGTGACCCAAGACAACCCATCGACGCCGCAAGAAAAGAACAACACCACGAAGCCGAAGAAGGACACAGGAAAGTGGTGTGAGTTCCAAAGAGTCCCACTCATAACACAAGTGAGTGTCGGACCAAGCAGTCGCTAGTGGCCGAGTTGAAGGCTTCCGAATCAGATGCATGTTCCGACCCTAAGCTAGAACCCGACAAGGGGAATGGTAAAGGGAAGCAGATCATTGATGCAGAGCCCAACGCCACTGTTGCCACTACCAAGATCCAGAAGAATGAACTCGAAGACCCAGAGGAGGGGGAGCATCTTTTCCACTCACAGATGTGGGTGAATGGTTCGCCTCTGTAATTCATTATCAACAGTGGTAGCCAAAAGAACCTCATTTCAGCAGAGGTCGTGAAGCGGTTGGGCCTACCGACTACACCACAACCATAACCGTATAATATTGGGTGGCTTCACGAAGGATGAGATCTCAAAGTTCACCAGCAATGTCGCCTTCCCTATAGCATCAAGCCCTTCACAGGCAAGGTATTGTATGATGTTACACCTTTGGATGTTTGTGATGTACTATTAGACCAACCATACTTGTGGAGGAAACATGCTATGTATGAGTCAAGGCCTCGCGTTGTTATTATTTCTTTGGATGATTCATTATACAGGATACCGAAGGTAGCCCCACCTACCACCACCTCTTTGATCACAGCTAATAAAGGCAGCAAGCTCATCTCCCAGACTAGGAAATTCATATGTTTGGTTTGCTCCCAAAGTAAGGGGAAGATCGTCACCACATCCATGACCCCCGTGAAGGGTTCCTCCATGCAGCAGCAACAACAGAGGGATACGGTCGTGAAAGAACACATGAACAACTTCTCCTCACCTACAAGGGTACCACACAAGCTTCAGGTGGGCAATAAAGTCTGGTTACATTTGCAAAAAGAACACCTTACAAGAGCCCATCAGAAGCTCCGACCACACCAACATGGTCCTTAAACCATTACCAAGGCCGTGGGAAATAATTATTTGGAGCATAACATTCCTCCATTCCTTATCTGGCACCTAGTGTTCAATGTGGATTGTCGCCGACCATGCTTCTCACCATTACTAGACACATCAGAGATTGCAAAACAGCTCACCAGAGACCCAGCTCAGCAGAAGCTTCCTCATCTCAAAGAGGAACTCAACGCAATGGGGATCATTGCTTCCTAAGGGGGGAGGAATGATCCAGGTGGATGTTTGTGGCCACCCACCTATCCCATTTGGACCCCTACAACTATCTCTCTTAGCATTTTCAGTTTCCTTAATTGTAGCACAACTTACTACTTTTAGCAGTTTTTCGCGTCCTGAACTTCCAAAGCTGTTTTGAGGCCCTAAACTATTTTTTTTGGGAAATTTGGGGGCAACATGGGTCCATGGACTGATGTTTCCCTTCCCAAAGTGGTAGTTCTCAGATAGATCTTTCTAACGAGCTATCGTACGCGTCAAACGAAGATCGTATGCCAAAGTTACAACCCCAAGAAATTGATGTACCAATTTACCCAAACGGGGCCCGCAATTTGGTGTTTCATCTTCTGGGGTTAGGTTTTTGGATGTGAAGGGTTTTACATTGTTTCTCAACAATAAATAGGCCTTCGAGCCTCATTGTAACATAGTTCAGAACAGTTCAGAGGCATGTAGCCACCACATCTCTTCTCAGAGATAAGCTACCATCGCCCTAGCTGTTTATTTCCATTTTCTGTTTGTAAGCATATCTCAATATTTTACATTAATGAAATGAAGTATTATTTCCGCTGCATCTTTGTGTTTATGGTTATATCTGTAATTTGTTGCGTTCTTGTTTAAGTCCAGATCATTCTCTACTCAACTGATACCTTCAGTTATCCTGTGATCTGTAACAACTCTCCCATACCATGTTGGAATTTCTAAGTTTAACCCATTAGAAATTCTTCCTGTGCTATCTGATTTATTTCTTCCTACTTGTTCAATTACTTAACAAGTTATTTACCATGTAAATACTGAAAATAAATACAAGCATAGTATCAACACATACATATCAGCAATTGAAAGTAAACAAGCACACAAGTGACACCATTTTTTTTGGACTAATATCCCCGGAAAAACCTAATGTGGGAAAACCGAAGAAACTATTCAGAGGGTTTTATTTTTATGCAGTTTCAAAATACAACCTGGGTGCCATAAATGGCTCACCCAATAGAGAATTCCCTCGGTAGTAGTAACTCTTAGTCGGAGACAGATATTCTGTCTAAATCATTGGATGAACGATCCAACAGCAACAACACAGCTTCTGTTGCTCTATGTCACTCTAATAGGGACTGCGTCATCCTATCCGGCTCTCCAGATCCTAGTCTGTCCCATGAAAAATCTCCCAACACTGCCTCTAGGCCCTGCGTCAGCCTCTATGGCCCAACATCAGCCTCTCTAGCCCAATGTCAGACTCTTTGGGCTCTGCGTTAGCCTCTAGAGCCTCAATGTCTCACACGATGGCCCTCACTGGCTTTGCGCAGCTCCTAGCTACCTCTGCATGGCCTCTAGCTGGCTCTGTTTCAACTTCTCTTGGATTATGCACTGATCCTCCCGATACTAACTCTTCCTCTCTGCTATGTTCTCGTTGTCCCTCAGCTGCAATTGAGATCACTTCACTCAATTTCCTCAGCAAACCATGCCCCAAAAAATCGAGTTCTTGATCTCTCTTAGTGTGTTCTCCAACTAACCCTCAAGCCTCCTCTTATACTTTTCTCGTTGGTCCATAAACAGCCGAGATTAAATCTCTAATCAATGTCTAAGATTAGATTTGGCTTGCTCCATGACTTTTGGACCATTCTAACACAATTTTATATTAATTCACATTATTTTATTTTTCCTAAGTTTAGACTTATGAACTCCATTAAAAATATTAATTATTTTAATATCTCCCAAACTGGTTATATTCTACCCAAACCATTTCTAGGTCTTGGAGGTCTCATGTTCTTTAGCCTCTCCACCAATTTTTGTGGCTAAAGCACATCCGATGCTACCACAAATCAACATCCTAGGGCTAGGGTTTTGGATGTTTATGTTTTCTCCTATTTTCTTCTTGATAAAAGGGCCTTTGATCCTCATTGTAATACAATTTAGGATGACACATAACCGTCACATCTCTTCTCAAAGATACACTACCACCATTCAATCTAGTTTTCTTTCATTCTGCATGTAAACAATTTCAACATTTCTATTTATTAATTGAAGTTAGTTTCATTGTATCTCTGTGTTTGATTTTAAATCTATATTTCATTTTGTTCCCTTCTTAAATTCATATTAGTGGTATCACAGTGGTCTACTCTTTCTCTCTTTTTCTATGCATGTTCAAAATGAGGTTGAGGTATAAGGAGTTGGGGTTCGAACTACTTGAGCCCTTATAAGACTAGCCCCGACGACCCAGATGACCTACCATGGTAAAAAATAAAGACAAGGGAGTAGGAGATGCTATTAAATTTTTCCTCAAGGAAGCCTTCAAGTGAAAAAAAATAATTTGATGGATATTTTTTCCCAAATCCTTCAGCATATACCATTAAGTTTTGGATTGTAATCCAGCGACCACTTCAAGGCACTGCCCCTTTTAAGGTACAAGTTAATTCTTATATTTTTATATTTGAAGGATAGATAGATGCATATGCTCTAAATAAATTGTTAAATCTACTGGAAGGATATTTTTATTCCATAATTTTCTGATAGAGAAAATATTATTTATCCACTCCTTAAGGCCAACCCAACTCCAAGGATTGATGGGAAACTTATTGTGAGCAAAGGGCTAAGGAAGAATCCCCACTATTTTCAGTTGCAACTGCTCGGAGCTCTTTGTTTTTAAGGAACAATATTATCCTATTGGAAGCTATGAAGGCAAGTACATAAACTAGACCACACTACGACAAGAAAGGGACCAAGAAGTGCTAGAGTTCATGAATATCTTTCATAACTTATGCATGAAGTTGGGTATCAAGGACCTTAAGTGACATTTAAGACTCAAGTACCATGGCTATCTTCACAAATACATCCCTGCATAAATGGAGTTCCTAGACATCTCCTCACTTGGCACAACATATCGACATGCTATCAAAATTGAGCAAAATTTTAAATAGAAGAAGTGATACTTTGAATTTGTGAATCAAAAGTAGGGCAAGAGCACCTCAAAACCACATAAAAAAGGATAGAGTCAGGGTGGAACACCCTAGGAAAACCCATCGAAGCCACAAGCAAATAATATAATGGGAAGACAAAGAAAGACACATAAAAGTGGTATGAGTTCCACAATAGCTCACTCATCACTGGTGGTAAAGTTAAAAGCTTTAGATTTAGACAAGTTTGAAATCTAAGCCAAATCATGACAAGTGAAAATAAATCATTGATGCAAAACCTAGTGCCACCATATCCACCTCCAAGGTCCAGCAAAGTGAGCCTAAATATTATTGAGATATAAACAAAATCATAGTCAAGAACATATATCCAATTCCATAGATTGATGACCTTCTTGAGCATCTCATGGGGGCCAAGTACTTGAGGAAGATTGATTTGAAGTCTAACTATCACCAAGTTCCAATAGAACCTATAGATTTGTGGAAGACCACCTTCAATTTCAAGGAGGGTATTTTTGAGTGGTTAGCCATGCCCTATGGTTTGACGAATGCCCTCACAACTTTCATGATGTCGACGAATGACATCTTGGGGCATTTCACCAACTCATTTGTGGTTGTATATATAGGTGATATCTTCATCTTCAACAAGAGTTAAGCATAGCATTTGCAACATATTCAGCAGGTCCTTCACACTCTATGGTAGTACAAGCTATGTGCTAACTTGGAAAAATGATTATTTGGAATGGAAAAGGTCCAATATTTGGGTTACATTATTAATGAAAAAGGAGTGCATGTGGATCTAGTTACAATCTAATCGATTAGAGATGGACCACCCTCAACAGATCTAGCTTTAAGGAGGTAAGGCCTAAAATGATTGACCACCTTGTACACTGCATATGCTTGTTTATCAATGGCAGGGTAGTTTAGTTCTGATCCATGTAAGCCAAAACTCATAAAAGATATCAGTCATTCATTCCCTTGATTGTCTTTCTGTGTTAATACATACGTAATAAACATGTCGGAAGAGAAATTATATAACAAGAAATCTTTGCCAAAATCTAGGTTTTTCCCTCTTTCCCTATCAGCGAGTTCCAATCCTTTTGTTCGCAATTCATTCATGAGAGCTCATTCTCTGGCTCGAAGAGCCTCAAGGAAGGCAGGGGGGTTGTAGGGGGGAGGAAGGATGCCTAAAATCTCGACCAACCTAAAGATATTGAAAGAGCATGAAATGCTCTTCGAGGTCCAGAGAAGGAGCTCTTCGAGCAGGGGGCTAAGGCTGAAGCATCGACAATGGCTTGCTTGATTTGGGAAAAGGAATATTTCTCCCTCTTATCCCAATTATATATAACATCCTTCTTTATCATCTATTGTAATGGTTTGAAAATATGCGTGTATTCAAAGATGAACTTGTCACAGGAAATTGATCTTTCCTAAGAAGGACTGCATCACTTTCTTGTTCACGAGAAAAGGGATTTGAGCAATAGCCTTGACCCTTTCTGGGTCAACCTTAATTCCACTCTTAGCAATAATGTGTTCTAAGAGATTACCTTCAACACACCAAAAATGCTATTTTTTAGGTTTAACAAGATTCCATACTTGCGACATGTAGAATTTCCTGCAAATTTTCTACAAATATACCTCTGAGATCTATGTAGAAAATCTGACTATAGATTAACTCGATATTTCAATATACCAAAGCTTAATACTATAATCTACTTCTACTATCCAACTTGTGGAAGCTTAAAGATCGAGCTGAATTAGAGCTGAACACATATAACCACGAGAAGAAGAATCAATACACATGAAACATAGAAAATACTTAGGGGAAAGCCTCAGCTAAAAACCCCACTATCTGTATTATCATGCAAGGTGGCAATACATCAAAATTGTACAAAGCCTTAACTCTCACAGCTAACCAGCTCTTAGTACAATCCTCTTGGATGATCACAAGAAAACAAGGCTTCTCACAAATGTTCTCCTCTGCCCTCCAAGCCTCCTATTTCCTTGCACAGTTTCTCTGGGTGATCCTTCTGTTACCAAGTGGAAGACTGATCACTCACACTGATCCTACACCATGCCAAAACTACACAATCCTCAAGGAACCTTACCTCGACTGCATGGATGAGTTTCCTTTATAGGAAAACACATGCAACTGATAGTAACCTATCCTTGACATTTAGCTCAACTGGGTCTTTCTCAGAATAGACATGCATGAGTTTCTGATGAAAGAATCTTCAATTACCTGGAGTACACTTGTTGAGTGCATGCATGCATCAACTAACTGATAACTCACAATTAGTTCCTCAAATAGTTTGTAACTAATTTAACTGGACTTAACTCAGTAAACTGAGCCAACTAATTACAACTCAAATATAACTCAATCTTATCTCCTTAATTAAGGGATAATCTCCTTAATTAAGGGATATTTGTTGCATGACTGCTAAAAGGCTTCTAACTTGAATTTCTCCAACTAATTAATCCATAATGAATTAATTAATTAATTCCAAGCAACTGGTGAGACTAAATTCGAATTTAATTCACAATTTTAATTCAAAGACAAATTAAAATTGGAATATCTGGATTCTATTTTTATCATTTATTGTTGCTATTTTCAACACTCCCTATCAACAAGAAATGAATTCAACTCGATCCCAATCGTGAACCTTTGGAATGTTATGCATGCAAAACTTCTCTCTAATGTTGTTGCTCCAACAACTCCAGGAAAAAAAATAAAAAATAAATAAATAAAATAAAAATAAATAAATTAAAAAATAAATAAATAAACATCCAACCTGAATCAGTATAATGCATCTGTCATCAAAGTCTCTGATTGCTATTAGCTCTGTCAACTGAAAACTTTGTGCTTCTACTGACTCAGCCTTTCTGCATTGTTGTCAATCCTTCTCTGCGCTCTTCAGTATCTGACTGCTCTAGCTTCTGTCACTTTGATCTCTGACTGCATCAACCCCACTGATTGCTCCCGCTACTATGTACTTTGGGCTCTCGTAGCAAGGTACGATCCATGAGATAAAACTTCTCAATGGGCCCTGCCCAATTTCAGCCTTCTTGGGACTATCACTTCACATTGCCCCACCTCACACCTGGAGGTATGGCTACTTGTGATCCCTCTGCCCACTTCTCCAATCGTGGCTCCTCCACAATTGTCTGAGACTTCTTCTGGGATTGCATGTTGAGAGGTAATTTACTCTCCCTCTCAACCACCAAGCCTTTAACATTTGCGTTGCTCCTCAAGGCTTTGCATGCGTCTTGAACCTCAAGAGAATGCAGGTTCTTAACTCATGAATCGATCTGTTTCACCTGTCTCGTGGTGATGTGTCTAAGGAACGCCTTTCCTTTACTGAAGACAACATCATAGCCTTGGTCCTCCAACATCGCGATAGATACCAAGTTCTTCTTCAGTCTAGGCACAAATTTCACATCTGTCAAGGTGATAGGACCTCCATGATCCCTCTGAAAACCAACGTGCCCACTCTTGAAACACTATACCTTTCGTCGTCACCCATCTCTATGCGCATCTTGAGGTCTTTCTCCTCCAAGGTACTTAATAAACTTTTATCGTCGGTCATGTGGAATGAGGCTCCACTATCAAGATACCAACCACAACCCATCATCGATGAAATGATGCATGCAATGAGGGTAAAGTCCATCTCAAACTAAGAGGCTAATGCCTCACCTTTAGATCCTTCTGAGGATCCTTTCTTGGACTTCTTCAATGGGAAATTAGTCACATAATGACCCATTTCGTGACAATTAAAGAATCTCACTTTAGACTTGTCAACCTTCTTCCCTCCATGAGAAAAATTCCATTTGGAATGGGAATCCTTCCCCTTCCCTTTCCTTGCCTCACTTTCTAAGGCCAGATTTTCTTCATCATCATCCTTAGATGAAGAACCATCTCGTGTGCTCCTCCTGATCTCCTCCTGCATCAGATCCGACCACAATCGTTTCCAATCTGGCAGTTTCTCCCTTCCATTCACAGAGTCCTGGTAGCTATTCTAGCTTGTTGGAAGGCCAAGGAGAGTGAGGCTCACCATATCATCATTGACAGTAGTTATTCCCACACTACCAAGCTCATCTCTACAAGTGGTAAGCTTGTTCAGATATGTGGAAATAGTATCGTCGATCTCCATCTTGATTCTTCGAAGCTTATCCTTGAGCGCCAATTTCCTCTGGTCGTTATTGTTCTGGTAGAGGTCCTTCAATGTCTTCCACATTGAATATGGAGTATCCTTCCCATGGAGAGTCGAGATAATACGGTCTTGATCTCCCTTAAGGATGATCCGTCTCGCCCTCACCACACACTTCGTCCACTCAACCAACTCTTGTGCATTAGTTGAACTTGGCTTTGGGATTTTTTGATCAATGAAATCCTTCAAGCCGTTGTCTTCTAATACAGCCTCCATGCGATCTTTCCATGCTATGTAATTCGAGCTTCTTTCCAACGCATACTTGAGTCTCAAGCCATAGAACGTCATTGGACAACCTTGAAGTATGGTGAGAATTCAATTTGCACCTACAATCCCGAACTTCAAACTTCGAATTCTCTTCTTCGTATACTATTCACTGCTCTGATAAACTTTGCACCGATACCATGTAGAATTTCTTGGAAATTCTCTACAAATATACCTCTGAGAACTATGTAGAAAATCTGAAAGTAGATTAACTTGATAATGCAATATACCAAAGCAAAAATACTATAATCTACTTATACTATCAAACTTGCAAAAGCTTAAAGATCGAGCCGAATCAGAGCTGAACACATATAACCATGAGAAGAAGAGTCTATACACATGAAACATAGAAAATACTCAAGGGAAAGCCTTAGCTAAAAACCCCACTATCTGTATTATCATACAACTTGGTGGAAATACATCAGAATTATACAAAGCCTTAGCTCTCACAACTAACTAGCTCTCAGTACAATCCTCTTGGATGCTCACAGGAAAACAAGGCTTCTCACAAACATGCTCCTATGCCCTCCAAGCCTCCTATTTCCTTGCGTAGTTTCTCTGGGTGATCCTCCTATTACCAAGTGGAAGACTGATCACTGAAATGGATCCTACACCCAGTCAAAACTGCACAATCCTCAAGGAACCTTACCTTGACTGCATGGATGAGTTTCCTTTATAGGAAAACACATGCAACTGATAGTAACTTGTGCTTGACATTTAGTTCAACTAGATCTTTCTCATAATAGACATGCATGAGTTTCTGATGAGATAATCTTCAGTTATCTGGAGTACACTTGTTGAGTACATGCATGCATCAACTGATTGATAATCCACAATTAGTTCCTCAAACAGTTTGGAACTAATTTAACTGGACTTAACTTAGTAAATTGAGCTAACTAATTACAACTCAAATATAACTCAATCTTATCTCCTTAATTAAGGGATAATCTCC
>APFE031624603.1:181190-205231 GCA_000404065.3 Pinus taeda | reverse complement strand
TCTCCAACTAATTAATCCATAATGAATTAATTAATTAATTCCAAGCAGCTGGTGAGACTAAATTCGAATTTAATTCACAATTTTAATTCAAGGACAAATTAAAATTGGAATATCTGGATTCTATTTTTATCATTTCTTGTTGCTATTTTCAACACGACATTGCTCATAAATATGCTTTATATGGCGAATATGATCATACCTCTTCTTTTTAAATGTGGTTATGTCATCCAAGTAGATGGGCACACTCTAGCTAATCAATCCATAGAAAGCAATTTCCATAACCCATTAAAATTTCACGCCAACGTTAATAAGTCCAGATGGCATGCACTTAAAAGAAAAAGTTCCCCACTTAGTCCTGAAAGTGGTCTTTAATTGATCTGGTTCTGTCACTAGCACTTGATTACATCCAAAGAATCCATCCAGTAGTGAGAACATTTTTGACCTAGATATCTTTTGGAGTATTTTCTCCATATATGGCATGGGGTAATTGTCCTTATCCAAAGCTCAGTTGAGGTTGTGAAAATCAACACATAGACATATCTCGCTAGATTTATTTATGACAGGAACTAGGATGGAAACCCATGTTGAATGCCAAACTTTAAAGATGATTCAAGCATCAAGAATTTCCGTAATTCCTTTTGAATCATGGGTTCAAGTGTCGGGTGAACTTTTCTTAGCTTTTGTTGAAAAGAATTCATGCCTTCTCTAATAAGAATTACATGTTGGATGATGTGTATATCATAAATCTTTAGATTGTTATACATCCACACAAATATATCTTGATCTTATTTGAAAAGATGAATTAAATGTTTTAAATACTGAAAGTGGGGGTGAATCAAAATTCCTTAGAAATTAGAACTTTTAAATCTTTTCAGAGCATTAGTTAATCTTCAATTATTATTAATGTTTATGTAGTAATAACAATAAATTAAAGAACACAATAGACACAAGAATTTTAGGTGGAAAACCCCCTCTGGGTCAAAAACCACCGAATGCTTTTCTAATAAATTCTTTAATCTTCAGCCCCGACTGAAATGAAAGCAACAACTTCCTAGAATTCTAGAAAACAATTCTTCTCTAGCTCCCACTAGAAGGGCGCCCCAATGTCCTGGTTTCTTCAGTAGTCAACTAAATGGATGCCCCAACATCCTAGACCAACCTACCAGCTTGAAGTGTTCACAAGCTCCAACCTGTAGGTGACTTCATGCACCTAACTAGCACCTTCCTACCACCCTATAGTGACTGAAATGACACAAGAGTGTGGATTATCATACCAGGGACAACGATCCATGATACAATATAATTTACAATGATTTTTACCGAACACCCAATCACACTTTGACCTGCAACCCAACCATGACATCATCCTAATAGAGACTCCTACACCTCCCAATAATGCCTTTTCGACTTTAGGCAGATTGACTCTTTTACAATAATGACTCTTCCAATGATGACACTTTTACAACTTTACAATGATGACTCTTGGCCTTGACACTTCTTCACAATATACGGATCGTTGTCATGCCTTCAAAGTATATCCCACTGCAATGCTTACTTTGATTTGATACTTCTAATCTTGAATTCTTGCTTGAAGTTGTACTTGAATCTTCTTCTACCTGCATGCAAAATTTGCCCGATGAAACCAATCCCAAAACAAAACAAAATACCCTTCAACTTAACTCTACCTACAAAACACATGTAAGTGCATAATAATGAATAAATACAAATTAAAATTACAATACATACCTAAAGTTTTCTTGTCACTTTTTTTGTTGACTTGTTGCAACAGTAGACAAAGACTCCTACTCTTGATATAGGCCTGGAATCTATGCAAGACTATATCCAAAACTGACCTAAAGATATATATAATAAAAACTGACGATAGACCCTAGATTTGTGATGGACCAAGTTCTAAGTAAAACAAAAAAGTCCATTCTAATAAATATGACAAGAAAAATAACATGAACTTAAAACATCATATACATTTAGCATACTTGGTGCAACATCAAGAATATGTAGCATCAAATGTGTAGTATCAAGAATAGGACATCCGAAAAACTAATTGTGACATATAAAGACATAGAGATATAACTGAGACCCTGTATATACTTATGTTGTCCTGAAAAAGAATATGTTAGAGATGATACTCAAAATTAAAATGTAAACACTAATCATATATACCTTTTTGTAGGATACTTACACTTGATTGTTGATGTGTGGTCCTTACTGTAGTGATTCTTGAATGCATGATTTTTCTTGCCTTCTAGGAGAAGATATTGAATCTGTTGTATCTATGTTATTTTGAATCTCCAGGATCTGAAATTTCGCCCTATGGTATCCCTATGAGTCCTCTTTCCAACCCCACAAGTCTGATCAAGATTGGATTATTCAAGAAAGAGTTATTTTCAATCTCCCACGATGACTTGATTATAGACTAGTTTAGTATAGCGAACTTGTACGAAGTGACACGTGTCACTGTTGCGACCTTTGGCCCTAAAAATGCTACTCAACAAACTAAAGTCTGTCCTATTTCTGTGAATATTTACAAAATTTGAATCCAATTCTTAGAGAGAAAGTTATGACGATTTTCCCAACATCACCTGTTTGACATGGAATTTGGGAGCTTGCAAAAACCCTAACTTCCTTAGATCATATCTCTAAAACTGTAGTGAAGAAAGATCCGAAATTCGGTTATGAGGTTCATCACGATTTCAGCTCAAATGGGTTTTAATTTTAGCTTCTGAAGCTTCACAAAAAAAAAAAAAAATTATAGTGAAAATTCCATGATGACCTATTTGAAGCCACAAAATCCCTACTAGAGGAGGATATGAGGGTCATTATTTATATGAATGTCTTGAGTTGAGAGGGTCCTCAACAAGTGAACGTTGGATGGATTTCAGGAGAAAAATAAACCATTATTAATTATTGACTATTCAATGACTACAACCAATTATGAGTGCCATGTCATAACCCCATAGGATTTTAGCCCACTAACTGGGGTTACTAACTTCAAACATGAACATCTCTCAAACTGTGAAGAATTACTTGGTGTGCCATATATAAATAGAAACACCTTGACAAGTAGAATCCATCTAGAATATCCTTGACTCAAAATAGAGTAAGTTTTCAAGTAAAAATTCTCAGGAAAGATCAGGGTAACCCCTGGTGCTACTTAGGTTGACATCAATGACAACCACTGATCAATAATCTCCCCCTTTGGCATTGATGGCAACACAAGTACTCCCCCTGGGATCATGACACCTCTTCCTACTACCTTATCTCCCCCTTTTTCATAAATGGAACAGGGTAATTCCCTTGACAAACTGTCATCTTGCGGACCTGTACACACCTTCACTCCCACTTTCTACTTAGTTAGATAAGAGAAATATTCTAATGATGTTAAAATTGGCAACTAGGGCCAAAATCAATATGGGTCATCTTATTTCTAGTAGCTGATTTTTTTCTTGGATTCCTCTCATCGAGAGGTGTAGTTTTGATCTAAATATCATATGATTCTGACATGTATTCATGGAGATATGAATTTATTTGTGTTATGGGACAATTCATCAAGGTCAACCAACAACCAAACTACCCCCACTTGTGCTCAACGTTTTAGTATAAAAAGAGGTGGATTGTTAGTCATTTGGACACACACTCTTCTTGTGATCTCTTCCCCTCCACTTGCCTTTGGGTTTTTGTGGGAGGAGAGATCCTAAGAATATACACTGCCGTAAAAGGAGTTGCCCTAGATGCTGCCATGGGAAAGAAGGATCTACGCTACCCTAAAGAAGATGCCCTAGCCCCTAACAATGGCATGAAGATGAAGGCTTAACACAATCATGAAGATGGGCTTCTAATGTTGCCCTAATGAAGCTCTAACGCTACCCTAATGAAGCCCTAGCATTTCCCTAATGAAGAAGCCTTAACGCTTCCCTAGCAGAAAGACCTAGCCATAGTCAAGTAGAAGGTTTCTATGCCCAACAAGCCATACTCCTATGGGAGGACTATAGTCTTACCCTAGCCATAGAAAATGACAAGATTTGGCCATCTCTAACAGTCTAAGATACGCTGCCTAAAAGGTTCCTAATCTCTTGTCTCAAGGTCTACCCTAGCCGCAGTAAGGAAGTGTCTTATCTGGCTGTTATCCCAACCCTAGACACAATTCCCTAATCCGCAATTAAGAGGGAAACCTTCACAATGGTATAAAGGAGTTCTATCACAACATTAATCTGTTGTTTGATGTGCCCTGATTTGCAGTTATAATGAAGCCCTATTTGCAGTATAGAAGGGTTGATAAGTAGTAATCTATTCACTATAAAAGGGACCCTAAATACATAGTTTGGAAGGGCTTATATTTGTTATCCCTAACCGCAACAAAGTAGCCTAAGTTAAGGGTATGTTCCTTCTTAGGAGGCCAAGTCAAAAGAAGCATTGGATCAACCTGCTATGGTACCATTGCGCTTCAGTAAAAATTGTGTGTTAGGCCACAAGTCATACCACCACAACCATATATCTCTTATGGGCATTTGAGTGCTTAGATGATCATGATCTAAGAAGATGTCAATAGATGGATAGTAATGATAGATGCAACACATTGAATATATCACAGGTATGTTGGGTACAACATAGTGTAAATGGAAACAACATTATATTGCAGCAATGTGATGATGATGTACTGCAGTATGCATTGAGAGCATGAAGGGTACAACATAGTGCAGCTAGTAGGATGCAACAATATGATGAGAATACTGTAGCATGATGGATGCAACATGATGGGCATAGTGATGAAGTGTAGCATAAGCATGATGGGTGCATAATAGTGCATCATAATGATAAGTGCAGCATAGTGTGATGAGAGCAACTCTGTGATTGGGTGCAACACAGTGACGAGTGCAACCTGATGATGAAGTGCAACAATGTGATGGGTGTAGCATGGTGATGGGATCACCTTAGAGGATCAGTTGAGTAGTTTTCCTTCACCTGAGTTCAGATCAGCTACCTTATGTGTCATCTTCTTAGAGAAGATCTCTGCTCTTATTATGATGAGTCAAAATTTTGACTTCTGATGTATATGTACTATCTCTCTTTGCTGAACTATTTAATAATATAAGAAGAATTGATCAAGGGTTTCCCCACATTTGGGTCCCTAGCTGGCACTACATCTTGTGTCCTCTTGTCTTCACTTGTCTTCTGTGATTTATGTTTATGTTCTATCTACATTTTACTATCATGCTAAATGTGATTTCTAATCTAGAATTGATATTGAGCTAATATGAAAATTGAAGTAAATTGCGCTAAGCATAGAACTTACCTAAAATTAACAAATGAGATCTTGGGAGAATCCCAAGCTTTTGGCGAAGATACTCAAATGCTTCACGAGGTAATGGTTTGGTAAATATGTCGAAATCTGTTCCTTTGTGCCAACATATTCAAGCTTGATATTCTTTTTGGCGACCTTCTCTCTAATGAAATGATATTTGATTGGAATGTGCTTTGTTTTGGAATGCATCACAGGATTTTTGGAGATACTAATGGCACTAGTGCTATCACAGAAGATGGGAATAGTCTCATCAAACTTAACTTGAATATCTTACAAGGTTTGCTTCATCCAAAGAACTTGAGTACAACAAGCTATTGTCGCAATGCATTCTTCTTTTGTTGTGGATAACAAGATTGAAGACTACTTTTTACTTAACCATGAGACAAGGCAATCACCTAGGTAGAACGCTGCTCCACTGGTCCTATGCAATCTGCATCTGTATAAGCTTGGATTACCATATCATTTCCTTTGGGATACCAAAGACCATATTCTGTTGTGCCCTTAAGATATTAAAGAATTCTTTTGACAACAATGATACGAGATTCTTTTGGTGATACTTGGAATCATGCTATTTTTCCAATTGCTTGCATCACATCTGGCCAGGAGGCTGTCACATATAGGAGACTACCAATCATGGATCTGTACAACCTTTGGTCCACATCCTTTGATGAGTCTTCTAAGATTAAATTGCAACCTTTTACCATGGGGGTAAAGACTGGATTGCAATCTTCCATCTGGAATTTCCTGAGCATTTATTTGATGTACTTGGTTTGATATATGAATATTCCTTTATCCTGCTGAGAAATATGAAGCCCTAAAAATTATGTTTGTTCACCAAGCATAGACATTTCAAACTCACTTTTCATGTTGTGGCAAAGTGTTTACTTAATCTGTCATCACTGCTTCCAAAGATTATATCATCCACATGTACTTCGATAATTGTTAGGTTATCTTGATCCACTTTCACATAAAGATTGTTGTCAGCACTTCCTTTCTTGAATCCCTGTTGATGTAGATATCTGTTAAGATGAGCATACCAAGCCTTAGGAGCTTGCTTGAGACCATATAGATCCTTATTTAATCTGAAGACATGGTCTTATTTGTCAGAGAGCAGAATACCTTTAGGTTTTTCAATTTAAACTTCTTCCTCCAATTCACCATTTAGAAAAGCTGACTTAACATCCATTTGGTAAACCTTCATTTTTCTCAAGCAAGCATGAGCGAGAAACATCCTAATAGCTTCCATTCTTGCAATGGGAGCAAATAATTCTTCAAAATAAATTCCTTCAACCTATGCATATCCTTTGAAAACTAATCTTTCCTTGTTCCTGGTAACATGTAATCCTTCAATTGTTTTGGTCCCCCTGAACTTGTAATGAAACTGCCATCTTGTTCAAAATACCTTCCTGTCAATCATAGACTTGTGTCATATACTACTACATAGACTCATTCTCTACAAACATTAAGCATTCAACAAGCCAGACTGTTCAAAATAGTGAATCAACTAACAGGCCATCTTGACTTGAGTCATTATTTGAAGCAACTGCTAATTCCTCATGACCTTTTGCTTTTACAAATCCTGAAAGCATAACTGTTGAAACCTTGTTACTTGCTTTGTCTTCTTGTACATGTTTCCTTTTCCAGACCTTCTTATTCCTGTAATCTCAAGCCATGTATCCAAAATTGTTATATTTGTAACATTCGACATCATCTCTCAAATGATCAAATCTGTTGATATTCTGCTGAGTTATGGAATATCCATTTTTGAGAAATCTCCTGGAATTATATTCATTCCAAACATACATACGACATTCTGCAGCTCTATGTCCAAACCTTCCACATGAATAACAATGACCATAAAATATAGGTTGATACCTAGGAGGAAATCTTCTTCGAGGAATTGTCTTCCGAGGTTCTTCCTGTGAGTATTGATCTCTTGATCTAACTGGGAGATCTACCTGCTTGGTAGATTTTGCATATCTATCTTCTTTAGTTGTCATAGAAGGACTTGACTCCTTTTTGAATTTTTCTTTGTAACCAAGACCAGTTTTGTCGCTGCATGATCGCTGGTTGTTGATGAGTTCATCCAAAGTCTTTGAGCTATTTGCGTAGTTTTGAAGAGTTTTTCCATTTTTTACTTCCTTTCGTAAAGAGATGATTTCAGCTTCCAATGCTTCTCTTTGCCTGTTTCTTTCCTTTAATTCTTTCCTGAGCGATTCTTCAATTCTTATATATTCTTCAACCTTGATTTTAAGATTTAGGACATGTTCCCTTTCTCTCTTTAATTCATCTTCAAGAGTGTTGACATGCTTCTTCTCGGCCTTGAGCTCTTTGATAACCCTGATCACTTCATTTTGAAATTCAACCTTAGTCATTTCTTCTTCTTTGTATCCTTCCTCATCAGGTGCCTCTTGCTTATTGTGCTTGGCCATAAACAATACTCTTGCATTGAATTATTCTTCGTTATCACTATCTTCTTTGGATGAGGAGGTATCTTCTTTGGAGAAGAAACTTTTCTTAAACAATTTCTTCTTGCCTTGCTTGTTGAACTTCCTAGGACTTTTCTTTCCTTTCGTAACAACCTCATTTTTGTGAGGACATTTGGCTACAAAATGCCTAACGTTGCCACAATCAAAACATATTAATGGAAGTTTACCTTTGAATTTTCCCGTACCTATTCTCATTTTCCGCGTGAAGTAGGAAAACTCTTTATCTGAGAATTCTTCTTCATATTTTTCCTTTTTCTCATCCTTACAATTGCAAGTTTTTACTCTCGGAGTTTGCTTGTCCTTACTATTCTTCTTGGATAAGGAAAATGTTATCTCTAAGTGAGATGTGCCATCCTCTTCTTCAATCCTCATTTCATCTGCGTAAGAATTCCATGAAAATTCATCTATGCTGAGATTGGTCAGATTAGATCTATCTTCCAAGGTATACACCTGTTGTGGCCACAACTACCACCCTATTAAAACATGCTCTGATAGAAAATTTTAATGGGCCCCTTATGAGTCTGATTTATCATCCTTTTTATCCCATTAAATTTAACTCCATGGAGGGCCCAATCTTCCATTCATGAATGGGTAAAGCCCTTTAACAAACCCTTCATCGCATAATTGTCTCGTTATAACCCCTTTAGAAAGGAAACCCTTTGCAAATACATAAATCCTCTCTCTTTCGCTTATCACATTCATCTTGGGCATGCAACACATGCCATAAGGGCCAGACCCGACGACATCATAAACCACAATGTATATATATTTTCGGGTACAAAATCTTGTCGCACATTGCAATCGGTCTAAGTCCAAAGTTTATATATATATGGCATGCCCCGGCTCCTAGACCCTACGGGTTTTATTAACTCAAATGTATGCATTTCGGGTCTGGGGCCCATAGCAGATTGCTATCGGCCCAGCCCCAAAGCCATGTGTATATATAGTGCACCCCTGGTCTCCGGACCCGCCGACCCTATGAACCACATTGTATATATTGTCGGGTCTGGCCTCAATCGCATATCACATATTGGTGGAGCCCCGACCTTATACATATTATGTACAACAATATAGCGGACCTGCCGACCTATCAAATGTGATACATATATATTTTCGGGTCCGAAGCCCTATCACACATATGATCAATGGAGCCCCAGGCTTGTGCATGTTGTGATATGCAATAAGCTGGACCTGGCGATATTTATAGGCCCCAACATATAATATTTGAGGTCCGGCTTGGGCGATTGACTCGGGTTTTTCCTGTCTATTTCTTTGTTTTCCAAATTTTCTGAAATTATAATGGGATCGGGTTTTCAATGTAAAGGGCAAGCTTGTGGACTCTCGATAGTGCAATTGCATGTCGAGGCGGTGGAAGGCATGGGTCTTGTGACCTAAGAGGGGGCTGATACCCGATTGCGATTATGTGAGGCCCTCGAAAATGACGCCAAGCCTATGGAATAAGCAGGAAATTGTGTGTCACATGTATTTTTGCGCGTAAATCCCTTTTATTTCATTCTTGTCCCTGTAGTTTTGAATGAAGGCATTGTTTGTATTTCGTAGGCATGTTTGACAGATTCATCGCAATCATGGCTAATATCAATCATTTTTGTAAGTAAATTCAAGCGGACCCGATAACGGAGAAAAGCGATGCGTATCCAAATGACACCTCTGCACCACTGGTGTCGAGGTGCCCAAGATGCAGTCTGCGGAAAGGGAGATGGACTATTGTAATGCATGATGAAGGCTTGCTCTGTGTCAAGGGAAGCACATCACTAACTCCTCAAGATGTCACTCCTTCCAGAAATGCCTCAAGGCAAGCCATATGTGGATATGATGAGGGCAACTTCTTCAGTTCCCTTCAAAGAAAAGACAGAGAATGATAGCCACCTCACACAGGTGCTAAGAAATGATACACAGTCCTCCCCTATTCCAATGGCATCCATCCATTTGCCTAGGAAGGAGAACACTCCACCAAGGGTGACCTCGGCGTGTCTGCAGTTTCACCCACTGTTCACATTTGTATATGATGATCTGTGTAACAACAAGAGGGGAACTGAAAGGCCATCGAAGGCTGAGGGTCATTGAGGGCTGCATAAATATTACCTCCAAAGAGGAGAAGGGGCTTTTGATTTTCAAGAAGAAAATTTTTTCTTTATTGTGAATGAGGAGGACTGTTTTTTGAGGGAAGAAGGAGCCATTAGTTTGAGACTCATTGTATTGTTTTGGATAAAAGTGTTGTTACTGGCATGAATGTAAATGTGATTTATATTTATGCATACTGATGACTTATAGTTCACTATTAGTCTTGTTAAATTGAATGTGATTCAGTTTCATGGTTAACTTGTGAATGGTCTCTGATTTGAAACTAAATTAAACATTAGTTGCAATTTTAATTCCATAGAAGAATGTGGATTCCTATTTGAGTGATTGGATTGAAATTTAGCTTTAATACAGTCTTGTCCAATTGTGAATTCAGTGATTGATTCATTTGGACTTGAATCTACGCATGATGTTTAACCTTCGTTATCACGCTCTTGTTGAACATATATATGATGTTTAAACCTTTGTATTATGCTCTTGCAGGATAGATTAGAGTAGCTAGGACTTGATTAGAGTAGTTAGAAGTAGTATAGATAGGATTTAATACATAGAGATTAGTTGTTTCGTTGTTGATTTAATTGAAGTCTTCCTCCCAGAAGAAATCTTTCGACATGTTCAAATGGTTTACGGGGTCCCTTAAAACCCGTCGGAGCTAGCCAACCCAAATGAAAGTAGGTCTAATTGGGGCTTGCGATCAGGTTAGTTCCCCTTGTTGGCATAGTGTAAATTAGCCATGTCAACAAATTGGCACTAGAAGGAGGGCCTGAACTGCCCTATCCAGCTTTCCAAGATTTCATTTGTAAGTGCCACATATGGATTCAAAAGGATTAATGTATGGATCTTAAAGGTCGGAGAGATCCTGTTACACATTTGAAAGAGCCTTATTTTGAAGAAACAAAGACCCCTCTAAGTCCTTTTTCCAGGTCACCCAAGGAAGAGAGACTGTGGGAGTATCTTGTCACTCAAGAACAACCAGTCAAAGCACTTACTCGGGCTTACGCTCATTCCCTCTCCCAACTTCCCATCTTTCATTCTCTACCTCCAACAACTAAGAGAAAGCCAATGATTTTTACCCTGAGTGAAGATACATTTGTAGCCACTTCCCTCGAAGATATTGTGCTAGAATCCTTGCAAAGTATCGACACCCCTTGGGATGAAATTCTTAAGGATTCCACTTCTAAAGGCAACTCCTTGCTTGATTTTGAGAATCCTAATGGAGAAGTCTCCAACCAAAACTTCCCTATCCATAATATGGCCAATGTTCCTCCTCCGGGTGGGAATCAACCTCCACCTCCTCCTTCGAGTGGGAATCAACCCCACCTCCTCTAGGAGCACTCCCTCCCTGGCTTGCACAGGATGTTGTAGCAGTACCTGGGTAGCAGCATCCCTTACCCAAAAATACAGAAAGAGTGTTACCCAATTTCGACCCTGAGCAGGGAGATACCGCTGATAACCATATTCGCTTGTTCTTCCTAGCCTTGCGTAGGTTGGGGGTCACCAATGAAGATGTGGTGTGCCACCTATTCTCCTTTACTTTGACTGGTGCAACCTCCACATGGTATTTTAGCTTAAGAATAGGGTCAGTCACCTCTTGGGATGCTTTTCAACAGGCCTTTTTAGACAAGTTTGGTGATGACAAAACACCTGCAGCCTTAGTTTTAGAATTATCCCGTCTGAAAATGGAAACCAAGGAGAAGGTTAAGGATTTTAACATCCAGTTCAACACCTTGTTCAAAAGAATCCCAGTTGAAGAGGTGCTAATTGAATTCTATATCTATGCTCTCCCGGTCCCTACAGCGATGTGGGTCAAAAGGAGTAATGTGCAAACCTTGCAAGGTGCTATCAATGAAGCGGTGAAAGTTGAAAATTAAATGATCAGCCTCACAGCATGCCACCCTACTATTGGAGAAAATAAAGCCTCTCAGACATCCGAGAAGAATAATGGAAATGATAACAAAGGGATTGAAACTAAATAAAAGGACACCGCAGATGTGGAAGGGTTGCATCGGATCATTAAGAAACTTACGAACACAGTCATTGATATGAAAAGGAATCATGGAGAGAGTACTAGTGGTAATGGAGAAGACTACAACAACAGAAAGCCCTTCAAGCCTTTCTATCGTAAGAAAATAGAAGGTGGTCATGACCAGCTTGCATTTCCTGCTCCACCTAATGAAGGGGCTTTAAAAATAGAAGAATTGGCTTTGATTGGATCGCTTCTCAATAAAGAAGAACCTATACTGGAGCTCAAACCAGAACAAGGAGACGATGAGGAATACCAAGTAGAAGAACCCTCAGATGAGGAAACCCAAATTAATGTGTTGTGGGATTTCCATAGCAATGAGGATGATGACGATGGAGATAATGTTGTAGAAATCAACGCTAATGAAATCCACACGCGTATTAAAGGGCCGCTTCCGGGTACGACAAAGTCCTCAGACCAAACAATGCGTGATGTTCACCCTGTGAAAGCATCCACTCCCAGAGTCCCTGTTGAGAAGAGTGGGCATGGTGGTAAATCCAAGAATAGCCCTGTTGCAAACAATGCGTGATTCAGTTTCATGGTTAACTTGTGAATGGTCTCTGATTTGAAACTAAATTAAGCATCAGTTGCAGTTTTAATTCCATAGAAGAATGTGGATTCGTATATGAGTGATTGGATTGCAATTTAGCTTTAATACAATCTTGTCTAGCTATGAATTCAATGATTGATTCATTTGGACTTGAATTTATGCATGATGTTTAACCTTCTTTATCACGCTCCTGTTGAACATATATATGATGTTTAAACCTTTGTATCATGCTCTTGCAGGATAGATTAGAGTAGCTAAGACTTGATTAGAGTAGTTAGAAGTAGTATAGATAGGATTTAATGCATAGAGATTAGTTATTTCATTCTGTTGATTTAATTGAAGTCTTCCTCCCGGAAGCAATCTTTCGACATGTTCAAATAGTTTACGGGGTCCCTTAAAACCCGTCGGAGCTAGCCAACCCAAACAAAAGCAAGTCTAGTTGGGACTTGCGATTAGGTTAGTTCCCCTCGTTGGCATAATGTACATTAGCCATGTTAACAATACCTTAGGTTAAATCTTGTTGGCACGATTATAAGGATCTTTCGAACAACAATTTTCATTTTAACAGGTTCTCCCAAACCTTCCAATGTATTTGTTGTTTCATCAACACGCTGAAAGTATGCAACAATATCTTCATCTTCCCTCATTTTGAGTTGCTCAAATTTTCCCTGAAAATTTTGAAGCTTTGCTTCTTTCACCTTTGAGTCACCTGCATATATATTTTCAAGCTTGCCCCATACCTCTTTAGCAGTTTTGCAACTCAATACCTTAAGATAAACAGATTTGATAAGTCCACTGATAATAAGATCTTTAGTGTTTGTATCATATACCATAATTTTCTTACCTTGTTCATCCTGGGTTAGTGTGAAGCCTTTTTAATGATTTCCCATACTTCATATCTTTGCTAGCAAATGAACCTGCATTCTTCCACTCTTAAGTGCATAGATATTTCTATTGAACAAATGAACTTCATTCTTACTATACGCCATGATCTCCTTCCAGTTGTTAGACTGCTATTGAAGGAACCAAACTCTGATTCCAATTGTTGGAAATACTTGGGGGGGGCGGGGGTGGGGTGGGTGAATCAATATTTCTTAGCAATTAGCACTTTTAAATATTTTCAGAGAATTAGTTAATCTTCAATCATTATTAATGATTATGCAGTAATAACAATAAATAAAAGAACAAAGTAGACACAAGAATTTTAGGTGGAAAAACCCCTCTGGGTCGAAAACCAGCGAACGCTTTTCTAATAAATTCTTTAATCTTCAGCCCTAATTGAAATGAAAGCAACAACTTCCTAGAATTCTAGAAAAGCATTATTGTTGAGCTCCCACTGGAAGGATGCCCCAACACCCTAGTTTCTTCAGTAGTCAACTAAATGGATGCCCCAACATCCTAAACCAACCTACCACCTTGAAGTGTTCACAGGCTCCAACTTGTAGGCGACTTCATGCACCTGCCTAGCGCCTCCCTGCCACCCTATAATGACTGAAATGAGACAAGAATGCGGATTCCCATACTAGGGACAATGATCCATGATACAATATGATTTACAATGATTTTCACTGAACACCCAATCACACTATGACCTGCAATCCAACCATGACATCATCCCAACAGAGACTCCTATACCTCCCAATAATGCCTTTTCAACTCTAGGTAGATTGACTCTTTTACAATCATGACTCTTCCGATGATGACACTTTTACAAATGACGCTTTTACAACTTTACAATGATGACTCATGGCCTTGAAACTTCTTCACAATATACGAATGGTTGTCATGTCTTCAAAGTATGTCCCGCTACAATGCTTACTTCGATTTGATACTTCTGCTCTTGAATTCTTGCTTCAAGTTGTACTTGAATCTTCTTCTACCTGCATGCAAAATTTCCCCAGCGAAACCAATCCCAAAACAAAACAAAATACCCTTCAACTCACCTCTGCCTGCAAAACACATGTAAGTGCATAATAATGAATAAATACAAATTAAAATTACAATGCGTACTTGAAGTGTGCTTGTCAATTTTGTTGTTGACTTGTTGTAGCAGTAGACAAAGACTCCCAGTCTTGATATATGCCTGGAATCTATGCAAGACTATATCCAAAACTGACCTAAAGATATATACAATAAAAACTGATGATAGATCCTAGACTTGTGATGGACCAAGCTCTAAGTACAACAACAGAGATCATTCTATCAAATATGACAAGACATGTAACATGAACTTACAATATCATATTCATTTAGTAGACTTGGTGTAGCATCAAGAATATGTAGCATCAAACGTGAAGTATCAAGAATAAGACATCCGAAAAACTAATTGTGACATATAGAGACATAGAGATATAACTGAGACCCTGTATATACTTACACTGTTTTGCAAAAAAATATGTTAGAGATGATACTCAAAATTCAAATGTAAACACCAATCATACATACCTTGTTGTAGGAGACTTACCCTTGACTGTTGATGTGTGGTCCTTACTGTAGTGATCGTTGAATGCATGCTTTTTCTTGCCTTCTAGGAGCTTGATATTGAATATGTTGTATCTATGTAATTTTAGAGATCCAAGGTCTGAAATTTCGTCTTGTGGTATCCCTCTAAGTGATATTTCCAACCCCACAGGTCTGATCAAGATTGGATTTTTCAAGAAACAATTATGCTCAATATCCCACGATGACCCCAATTATAGACTAGTTCAGTAGAGCGAACTTGTACGAAGTGTCACGTGTCACTGTTACGACCTTCGGCCCTAAAAACGCTACTCAACAAACTAAATTCTTTCCTTTTTCTGTGACTATTTATGAAATTTGAATCCAATTCTCAAAGAGAAAGTTATGATTATTTCTCTGATGTCACCTGTTTGACGTGGAATTCAGGAGCCTGCAAAAACCCTAACTTCCTCATATCATATCTCCGAAAATATAGCGAACCAAGATCCTAAATTCGGTCACAATTTTTGTCAATATTTCCCATCAAACAGGGTTTAATTTCAGCTTCTAAAGCTTCACAAAAAAAAAAAATAAAAAAAAAAATAATAAAAATAAATAATAAATATTATATATAATATATATATTATTATATATATTAAATATATATAATATATATATATAATATATAATATAAATATAGATATAACGAAAATTACACGATGACCTATTTGAAACCACAAAATTCCTACTAGAGGAGGATATGAGGGTCATTACTTATATGAATATCTTGAGTTGAGGGGATTCTCAACAAGTGAACATTGGAGGGATTTTAGGAGCAATTTTTTTTTATTAATTATTGACTATTCAATGACCACAACCAATTATGAGTTCCATGCCACAACCCCATACGGTTTTAGCCCACTAATTGGGGTTACTAACTTCAAACATGAATATCTCTCAAACCGTGAGGAATTACTTGGTGTGCCATATATCAATTGAAACATCTCGACGAGTACAATCCATATAAAAGATCCTTGACTCAGAATAAAGTAATTTGTCAAGTCAAAATTCCCATGCAAGATCGGGGTAGCCCCTGATGCTGCTTGGGTTGACATCAATGGCAACCATTGATCAACATTAAATCCTGTCTCTCTTGAGTTGAAAAACATGTACCTAGATTCATGTACTTCATATCTTCCTTGGTTCCCAAATTGACTTGTTCATATGACATCATTGAGCTCTGAGCCTTTGTATTTACTAGTCCTCTGAAATAGTTTTGCAGGTCATAAGGTTTCTCTGGAGATACCAAACCTTTTGAAATAGTGTTCCCTTGCGAAAATTGAATATTTTCTTGCAAATCCTTCTCATGCTCATCTTCTTCAATAGTTGCATCTTTAAAAACATCAACATTGACCATGAAATGCAGTATTTTCTAGTCGTCATTAAACATGCAAAAGTTAGTTATGTTATCAGACATAAATGCATTATAAATAATCTCTATATAAAATCCATCTCTTACTGATGACATCCTAGTAGCTACATTGACTAAAATATCTACAAAAAGATTACAAACCTTAGGAACATAACTCATATTAAAAGCTTTAAAGAATAAAATAAGTCACCATACCTCTTGTTGGTAGTTTTTCAAATTAGGTGAAACACAATGGATGGTATTTTGTACCTGATGGGTAACAAACTATGAATCACCAATTACCTTAAGTGCTTCCATTTTGAGGTTTATGGCTTTATTTAACCCCATAATGAGTGCTTCATATTCAACAGTGTTGTTTGTGCACTTAAAATCCAAGTGACACAAAAATATATACCTTTTATTGATGATTTGGGGTAGCATCAGATGTGATTTAGCCATGAAAATTGGTGGAGAGGCTAAAGCACATGAGATCTCCAAGACCCAGAAATGGTTTGGGAAGAAGTTGGAAGATATTAAAATAATTAATATTTTTAATGGAGTCCCTAAGTCTAAACTTAGGGAAAATAAAATATTAATGTAAATTAATATAAAACTGAGTTAGAATGGTCCAAAAGTCATGGATCAAGCCATATCTAATCTTAGATGTTGATTAGGGACTTAATCTCGGCCTTTGATGGACCATCGAGAAAAGTATAAGAAGAGGCTTGAGGGTCAGTTGGAGAACACACTGAGGGAGACCAGTCAGTTCAATTTCTGGAGCAGGGTTAGCTGAGAAATTCAAACTAGTGGTCTGGAGAACAGCAGGAGGAAACAAGTACGGAGCAAAGAGTCAGGATCAACAACAGAAGACCAACGCAGAGGCAGGAGAGGTAGACACAGGTCCTTTCAAGTTGACGTTGAGGCAGCAAGAGACTGTGCAGTCATTAGAGGGCCTGCGTGGGTGATGCAGCGAGGCCCAAAGTTGATGCAGACAATCAAGGGCTGATGCAAAGTGTCTAGGAGCTTCGCAGAGGTCAGCCAGGCTAACATTGGGATTGGGAGAAGTTTTGGAGAATTTTTCTCTCTGTTGGGTAAGCCAGTTTGGCACCCGATTGTACTAAAGAATTGCTGAATAATAAAATCCTCCCTTGTTGCACCAGTTTTCCCACATTGGGTTTTTTAGGGGACTGTTGTCCAAAATATCTATGTCGATGTGTTGATTCTTTTTCATGTGTTTGTTTCTGTATTATGGTGTGATATTTGTAGCAGAATTTATTAACCTATTGAAAATAAGTAGGCAAAGTAAATCATATGTTGCAGTGATAGAATTTTCACATGATATCAGAGGAAGTAATCAGAGATAGGAAGGGAAAATCAGTTATGGGTCAAGAACATGATGTAGATGCATCCACGTTAGGGGACTCGCATAGATTTTCAGAAAATTGCACAAGAGATTTCGATTTCTCCATGTTGGCTTCTAGGAGGAAGAAGAAGTGGCTTGTATGACTAGTTCTACATCATCAGAAGTATGGTATATAGATAGTGGAGGCTCTTGGCATAGGAATCAGGGAATGTTTCTCAAAGTATCAAGAAGAGAAGATGAAATTTCATATCACCATGGGGAACAAGGCAAAGTGTACTCCAGTAGGGAAGGGTACCATAGTTTTTCAAACATAATTGGGAGAATAGCTCCGCGCTACAAATCTGTTGCATGTACCAAGATTGGGGATGAACTTACTTTTCATGTCGCAACTTCAAGGCAAGGGATATGATGTCTACTTCATCAAGGAGAAGTTATACGTCAAACACCTGAGTTGGAAGAAGAAAGTGCAGTTCGGGATAAAAAGTAACAGGTTGTACAAATTACAACTAGAATCAATAATGGCACTAATAGGCAACCATGGAGACAACGACTTGAATGAACTATGGCATAGAATAATGGGGCATTTGCACCATGGGACTTTGAAAATTCTCAGGAGCACTGTAATAGGAGTTTCAGATCTTAGTATGGAACAAGATGATGTAGGCAGAGGATGTGCTCTAGGAAAGTATGCCAAGTAAGCATTTCCTAGGAGTAAACATAGGGCCTAGAGTGTACTAGGATTGATATACTCAGATATCCGCGGACCTATGTCCACCAAAGCTCTTTGTGGTGCCAAGTATTTCCTTACCTTCATTGATGACCACTCAAGGAAAACTTGGATTTATTTTCTAAAAATAAAGGACTAGGTTTTTCGTCAATTGAAAGAGTTCAAGGCTCTAGTGGAGAATCTTACTGGGAAGAAAATAAAAGTTTTATGCTCAGATAATGGAGGAGAACATGTTGATAAGGACTTCATTGATTTTTGTGCTAAGGAGGGCATCAGAAGAGTGGACAACTCCATACAATCTGGAGCAGAATGGAGTAGCAGAAAGGAAGACCAAGAATATTGTAGAAGCAGCTAGGGCCATGATGTATGATCAGGATATGCAAAAATTCCTGTGGGTAGAAGCATGAAACACAACAGTCTATGTTCATAATAGGACTCCTCATCAGGTGTTGGTCAAGATTACTCCAGAGAAAGCTTTCACAGGGAAGACACCTGAAATCAGTCATTTTAGGATATTTGGAAGTTTAGAATATTGCCGCATACCCAAGGAAAAGAGGAAAAAGCTGGATCAAACTGCGGAAAAGGGATATCTAGTGGGATATAGAGAGAACTCTAAGGAATACAGAATCTATCTTCCAGGGAGAAAGAAGGTAGTGGTTTGATTAGATGTAAAGTTCATGGAGGAGATGGCTTTCAGAAAATCTCATGAGATGCCTTCTGAGGAGCAGTCAAAAGAAAAGTCAATGGTTAAACCTCTTCAACCAACAAAAGAAAAGAATTCTTCCTCAGATTAGGAAGATTCACAGGATGAGGAGGATCCAACAGAGGCAACTACTAGTAGAGGAAGAACTAGCAGGGAACTTCGTTAGATTCTACGAGATGTAGAGGACCTCATCATTGCACCAGGAAACAATAAGAGGGAGCGAAAACAACCAGATAGATATCAGGAATTAGTAACTCAAGATGGGGAGCCTGCCAGTTTCCAGGAGGCAGCGCAACATCAGGTTTGGCTAGATGCGATGGTAGAGGAGTACAACTCCTTAATGGTGAACGATGTCTGGGAGGTAGTGCCAAGGCCTCAGGACATATCAATAGTAGGTTTGAGATGGATCTACAAGATCAAATACGTTGCAGATGTCAGTGTTGAGAAATACAAGACCAGGTTTGTGGCTAAGGGGTATGTTCAAAAGGAAGGAATTGACTATGAGGAGACCTTTGCTCCAGTAGCCAGGTATACATCTATTAGGACCGTGATATCTCTTGCAGCTCAGATGAGGTGCGACATTCATCATATGGATGTCAAAACGTCTTTTCTAAATAGGGTAATAGAAGAAGAGGTATACATTGAATTAGCAGAGGGCTTTGAGACACGTGAAGAAGTCTCATGTATGCAGATTGAAGAAAGCCTTGTATGGGCTGAAACAGGCACCTAGAGCATGGTATGTTCAAATTGATGGCTACGTGTAGAAGATGGGATTTGTCAAGAGTGACGTGGATCCAAATCTCTACGATTTGGTTATAGAGAATGAGCCACTAATATTAGTATTGTATGTATGATCTCTTTCTGACAGGATCATCCAGGCTCATTGGGGAGTGCAAAAAGAATCTAGCCACATAATTCAGTATGAAGGATTTTGGAATAAAGCATTACTTCCTAGGGTTAGAAGTTTGGCAGGAGAAGGAAGAGATCTTCCTTGGGCAAGGGAGGTATGCTATAGAAATCCTGAAAGATCCATGGCTACTCCAAGGATCACCAATCGGAAGAAGATTGATGCATTAGAAGACAAGAATGTTGATCCCACCCTATACAGGTAGCTCATAGGGTACCTGATGTATCTAGTCAATACCAGGCCAGACATTTGCTATGTTGTTAACACGCTTAGTCAGTTCATGGTGGAACCGAAGAGGGTGCACTGGGCAGCAACCAAACACATTCTCATGTATTTACAGGGAAGAGTCGATTATGGACTCTTCTACACCAGGGGTAAGGATATCAGATTGAGTGGATTTACTAATGCAGAATGGGTAGGAAATTCAGTGGATCAAAAAAGTAACTCTTGGTATTATTTCAACATTGGATCAAGAATGACTTCCTAGTGCAGTAGGAAACAGAAGTCCATGGATCTTAGCTCATCTGTGGTAGAATATATGGCAGCGAGCACAACTTCGTGTGAGGCCATATGGCTTAGAAAACTGCTTGTGAACCTATTCAGAAGGAAAATGGAGGCGACTAGGATCATGTGCGATAATCAGAGTTGCATCAAGCTCTCTGAGAATCTAATGTTTCATGATTGGTCAAAGCATATTGATATCCAGTGCCACTTTATCAGAGACTGTGTCCAACGAGGAGTTGTACAGTTGAGCTACACTCCTATAGGAGAACAGGTGACGGACATCCTCACCAAGGCCCTTGGAAAGACAAAGTTTGATTACTTCAGGAAAAAGATGGGGATGATAAAGAACCCATTTCAGTAGCAGAAATGGGGGTGATAGCAACACGGATGCAGAGGCAGTTGCAGTGTAGATGTAGCGTTGGGAGAAAAGGACTAGCAACAACACATATGCAGAGGGAGTTTTCGTATAGATGCAGCAATGACAGTAGCAGAGCCATGGGAAGTAGTACAGGATGCAACAACATAAAGGATGTTGGGTAGGGAGGCTTAGCATCAGCACAAGGACCGATGCCGGATGATTAGGCTGATACTCAATGAGGAGCATTACTAGAGTACAGTCCTCGTTAAGAGGTAGTGTTGATTTGGGGTAGAATCAGATGTTCTCTAGCCTCAAAAATTGGTGGAGAGGCTAAAGAACATGAGATCTCCAAGACCCAGAAATGGTTTTGGAAAAATCTAACCAGTTTGGAGGATATTAAAATAATTATTATTTTTAATGGAGTCCCTAAGTTTAATATTAATGTGAATTAATATAAATCTGAGTTAGAATGGTCCAAAAGTCATGGATCAAGCCAAATATAATCTTAGTAATTGATTAGGGACTTAATCTTGGTCGTTGATGAACCATCAAGAAAAGTATAAGAAGAAGCTTGAGGGTCAGTTGGAGAACACATTGAGGGAGACCAGTCAGTTTGATTTATGGAGTAGGGTTAGCTGAGAAATTTGAACTAGTGGTCTGGAGAGCAGGAGGAGGTAGCAAGTATGGAGTAGAGAGTTATGATCAACAACAAAAGACCAATGCAGAGGTAGGAGAGGAAGACGCAAGGCCTTTCAAGCAGACGCTGAGGCAGCAAGAGACTGCGCAGTCACCAGAGGGCCTGCATGGGTGACACAGAGAGGCCCAGGGCTGACGCAGACAAGCAGGGGTTGACATAGAGTGTTTGGGAGCTATGCGGAGGTCAGCGAGGTTGAAGGTGGGATTGGGAGAAGTGCTGGAGAATTTTTCTTTCTGTTGGTTAAGCTAGTTTGGCACCCGGGTGTACTAAAGAATTGCTGAATAATAAAATCCTCCCTTGTTGCACCAGTTTTCCCACATTGGGTTTTTCTGGGGACTGTTGTCCAAAATATCTATTTCGATATGTTGATTCTTGTGCATGTGTTTGTTTCTGTATTATGGTGTGATATCTGCAACAAAATTTATTTTAATGTTTATTGAAGGAATTTCACAAATAATTTATTGAAAATAAGAAGGTAAAGTAAATCAGATGTTGCAGTGACAGAATATTCACATTTTTTACATGGGTCAATTAGAATATAACCAACTCTGGAACTGTCTAGGGTCTTAGAACCATTAAAATACAAATTCCAAAAATTAGTAGCTACTGAGCTAGTTCTTATACTAGTAGTATGTACATATATATTATATGTTTCATTTAATCTGGTTGGACTGCAAGGAAGGAGATCAAACTGTGTATTATATGGTACAGGTGATGGTTTGTGTTGAGCCCCAAACTTGCATCTTTCCTACACATTTTTCTAGCTTCTTTCCATTCATCTGAACCTCCTAAACCATCAATATCATTGCATATTAGTTATAAAAGAGCATTTAAAGTGGTTTCTTGACTATGTCTTTTTGTTGCTGTTTGAACTAGATTTTTGCTTATGAGCTACGGAATCTTGTCACTTTCCACAGCCAGCTCAATTTTCCGCAGCCATTTTGTTAAATTCTATATTGCAGGTGTCTTCAGGCGAATCGAGCCACATGGACAAGTTGAAAACGACGTGGACATGGACCGAGTCCTATTGGCTCAGTCGAATTCATCAAAAGAGGCCATAGTCAAAGGTAGTGAAGCGGTGGTCAACCTAAGAGTCCTACGATGACAAAACTTTGTTTTTCACCACGTGAAGACTTGCGTGGCCATTCCTAAATCTCAGGGGACATACCAACACCTCTGGACTACTCCATAAGCTGAATCCAAGAACCACCCGCCAAAGATTTAATCTTCACGGCAGCCATAATGCTAGATTCCTGGACGTGGTTGTTCACATGTCTCTTATCAACGCAGATTGTAGGAAAGTAGTTATGTCATCCTCTGTTATAAATAATGCGTTGTCATACGTATAGTAGTTAGCTGACTGTTAACGAGCCCATTGTGCCGTAACTTTGTTTCTATGTTATGACTACATTTTGAATACATGAGAAGACTCTGTTTATAAGCTCAATTTGTGGTTGATAGCTGTTGCCCGAGGACTATGCAGAGGGCCCCTGCACATGCCGAGGTTTTGTTTATTGCTGTATGGTTTCATGCTTTATTTCCTTACGTTCATTATCCCATAGTTATTGATGTGTATATATTGCACCTCTTATGGTATTAACGTTTTGCTTCTGTCCATAATTTTTCATGCTTTATACTGATGTTATCTAATTAGTGTCTTTGTTCCAGATTACAGTAGGCAGCCTGGGCATTTGCACATAGTTTTACAATGACTAATGACATGGAATCAGTCTTGTCCTTCTGCTGATTTATTTTTCTTAGTTTTTAATTCCAGCACTGTCTTATTTATTTCAGTTTTGTACATTTGCTTTATTAGTTAGATTAGATATTAAATTACTTATATCATTATCAGTTACCTCCGAAATCCATAGCGAGACTAATGGTGAGGGATTGAAAGATGAGTGTGTAGTTTGATATTAGTTTATTTTTCTGCAAGTTAGATATTAAATTTCTCATGTCATTATCAGTTACCTCCAAAAGCCATAGCGAGACTAATGGTGAGGGATTGAAGGATGAGTGTGTAGTTTGATATTAGTTTATTTTTCTACAAGTTAGATATTAAATTTCTCATGTCATTATCAATTACCTCCGAAAGCCATAGCAAGACTAATGGTGAGGGATTGAAGTATGAGTGTGTAATTTGATATTAGTTTATTTTCCTGCAAATTAGATATCAGATTGATCAAGTTGTTTATGATTACCTCCGAAAGCCATAGCACGACTAATGGTGAGGGGTCAAAATATGAGTTGATGTAATTTGATTTTAGATTTACTTTTCTTGCAATTCTTGGATTTCTTTGAGCACAGTTTCTTTTGTATTTAGACAACACCAAGGATAATGGGTTTCATGATCAATAGTTCACAGTTTGTTTGACTAGTATAGTGGCACATTTTCATTTTCTTTTAGGAATTAATTTGTCATTGCATGTTTTAAAACCCTTTTGAAGTTG
>APFE031624603.1:147228-174753 GCA_000404065.3 Pinus taeda | reverse complement strand
TCAACCCCCACCAAATTGGAATCCTTGGCAACAACCTTGGTCCCAACCTCAAAATCCATATCAATCATGGGCACAAGGGATGCAAAATCCTTATGGGAGATTTTCTCAATTTTATCAATTTCCTCCATCTTTTCAACAACTCCACAACTTCCAAATCAAAATCCATAACTTTCCTTGTCATTTCCTCCACAACAACCTTCTCAACAAAATCCAAATCCTCAACTCATGCCCCCATTTCAACAAACGACAAATCAACTACCCTCTCAGCCATTGCCAAATCCTAACAATAAAAATCCTTAGAATACCTACATGATAGAAGGACAACAATTTCCTACCTATATGATTGTTCCTCTCAATGATGTACAACTCAGGTCTGGTAGAGTTCTAGAAAAACCTTCTGTAGATGTCCAAGAGCAAGATACCTCTAAGAAGGACTCTCTTAAAGTTAATAAAATTTTTGAGGAAGCATCTCTTCAAAACTCAAACATTAAAAAAGAGAAAGAAAAGTTAACCCCTACAACTCCTATAGTTGAGCAACCTGCATCTTCATCCACACCTCCTTTCCCTAAAAGATTACAAATTGATAAAGGGGTGGAAAAACAAATCTTGTTGCCTAACTATGATTTTCTAGATGAGTTAAAGAATGTATGTATCAAGATTCCCTTGCTACAAGCCATTAGAGAGATTCCTATTCTAGCAAAAACAATAAAGGAGTTGAGTTTCAAAAGACCAGGAAGGAAATCAAGAGATACAAGAAGAATCCACCTGGTAGGAAAATTTGCAAATATTATGATGTGAAAAATTACCATGCAGAAGTATGTAGATCACGTAGTCCAATTGTCAAGACACATATAAATGGGATAGAAATTCCAAACACTTTGATTGACCTAGGGGCTGCTATCAACATTATGAGTAGACAGACTATGGAACATATAAAACTTCCTAATCTTGTTTTTACACCTACTTTACTGCAACTTGCAGATCGATCAATTATCAAACCAGATGGTGTATTAGAATATATTTTAGTCTCCTTAGATTCTTGGGAATATCCAGTAGATTTTATGATTTTGACTCCCAAAAGTAATCTAGGAGGGCACCCACTTATCTTAAGAAGACCTTGGCTAGCCACAGCTGATGCTTTCATTAGTTGTAGATCTAGGGATATGTACATTTCTAATGGTAATTCGACAAAGAAAATCAATTTGTATCCTCCAGCAAAAGCAATCACAGAAGTAGAAGACAATGAATGGGTCGATGATGAGGACACTATACAACCTGTCTTTACCATTTCTGAAATCAGTGAGGATATTCAAATTCTGAACACATTAGAAAATTTTGAGACATCTTCAGAATATGACCCCACACAATTTCAGTTGGATTCTGACATTGAATATTTCTCATCAAGGCAAATGTCTCTTTACTCTATGGAAGAGTTCGGTAGTTCTACCATTGAGATTTTTCTAGATAAAACATTGAATATCAACAAATATTTGGAAAAGTCACAACAGAAAGAACTAACCAAAATTTTGCAAAAACATTCTACTGCATTTGCATGGGAGTATACTTATATGAAAGGTATTGATCCTAAGACTTGCATCCATCACATCTACATTGAGGAGAAGGATGAATCCAAACCTTAGGGAGATAGTGAAAGAAGAGCTCCAAAAACTACTCAATGTAAACTTCATTTATCCAATTTCAGATAGTCGATGGGTTTCTCCTTTGGTTATAGTACCTAAAAAGAATGAAATGGAGGTAATGCATTGATTACAGGGAATTGAACAAAGCAACTTTGAAGGATCACTTTCCTTTGCCTTTTATCGATCAGGTATTAGATACATTAGCAGGAAAAAAATACTTTTCATTTTTGGATGGTTTTAGTGGCTATAATCAAATTCAGGTAGCACCTGAAGATCAAGATAAGACCACATTTACCTGTCCATGGGGGACTTTTTCCTATCGAGTGATTCCTTTTGGGTTATGTAATGCACCCGCAACATTCCAAAGAGCAGTACTAGGAATTTTTTCTGATCTAATCCATCATTGTGTAGAGGTTTATATGGATGATTTTACAGTTTATGGTAATTCATTTGAAGAAGCATTAGAGAATTTGGAAAAGGTACTTATAAGATGTAAAGAAAAGAACCTTTCATTAAGCCATGAAAATTCTTTATGATGTTTACTGAAGGTATTGTTTTGGGACATCACATTTCAGGGGATGGGATTAAAGTTGATAGATCGAAGGTTGAAGTCATCTCCAAGTTGCCTATTCCAAATTATCAAAGAGATGTTAGAAGTTTTCTAGGATTTACTGGATACTATAGAAGATTTATAGAAAACTCACTAAAATAGCATCTCCACTCTTCAAACTGCTTACAAAAGACTGTGAATTCAAATGGGATCCTGATTGTCAATCAACCTTTGAAACTTTGAAAACAAGAATATCTGAAGCACCCATTTTGAGAGGACCAAATTGGAAACTCCCTTTCCATATTTCTACAGATGCTTCAGATACAACTCTAGGGGTTGTGTTGGGTCAAAAGGATTTAGTCCCTTATGCCATTTACTATACCAGTAAAAATTTGACTCCCACTAAGTTGAACTATATTGTAACTGAAAAAGATTTTTTAGCTGTTGTTCATGCAATCAATAAGTTTAGACATTATATAATAGGCTATGAAACTTTTATTCATACTGATCATTCTGCGATTAGATATCTAATGAACAAACCTGTTACTAATGGCAGAGTGACAAGATGGCTCCTACTTTTGCATGAATTCAATACTATGTTGGATAGACCAGGGAAACCAAATATAGTAGCTGATTTCTTGTCTAGGATTCAGAATACTAAAGAAGATTCTCGTGTAGAGGATAAGTTTCTTGATGAATATTTGTTTGCAGTAACTGCTAAGACCCCTTAGTATGCAGATATTTCTAACTATTTGGTTACAAGGAAACTGCCTCCACATTTATTTCCAAGTGAAAGAAGATATATTATTCAGGAGAGTTCAAAATATTCATGGATTTCAAACGAATTGTTTAGAACAGGGCCAGATCTTGTGATTAGGAGATGTGTTAGGGAAGATGAAATGCCTGACATCCTCAATGCATGTCATGATGAACCATGCGGAGGACACTTTGCTGACAAAAGGTCAGCCTATAAAATCCTTTCTTTGGGATATTTTTGGCCTTCCCTCTTTAAAGATGCAAAACAATATGTCAAAAGGTGTGGCAGCTGCCAAAGAGTAGGGAAACCTACCCTTTCAAATGAAATTCCATTGCAACCATAGGTACTCATCGAACCCTTTGAAAAATGGGCTTTAGATTTCATTGGACCTATTAATCCGCCATCTAAGAAAAAGAAGTATATAGGTATGTACTAATTATGTCACTAAATGGGTAGAAGCCAAAGCGTTAGTTTCTGCTACTGAAATTCAGTTGTTAATTTTCTTTATGAGGATATTTTTACTCGTTTTGGTGTTCCAAGAGAAATTGTGACAGATCATGGAATTCAATTCACATCCAACTTGGTGGAGAAGCTAATGGAAGAATACAAAATCAAGCACAGAAGATCTACTCCTTACCATCCGCAAGCAAATGGTCAAGTGGAGTCTACAAACAAAGTTCTTGAAAGTATCATCACCAAAATTGTTCATCTACACAGAAGAGATTGGGCAGAAAGGCTTCCCGAAGCCTTGTGGGCCTACAGAACTACATGGAGAAATACAACAGGACATTCTCCCTATGAACTTGTTTATGGGAAAGAAGTCATGCTCCCCATTGAGTTCCAAGTCAAAACCTTCAAGATGGCACTTCAGTTGGGGATGGATCTATCAGAAGCCCAAAAGCATAGAATGGAGCAGTTGAATGAGCTAGATGAGATCATACAAGAAGCAATCCTAAGAATTGATCTAGTTCAATATCAAAGAGCTAAGTGGCATGACAAATATATCAAAGAGAGAAAGTTTCAAGAAGGAGAATGGGCATTGCTATTTGATTCCAAGTTTAAAGACTTTAAAGGCAAATTTCAGATTCATTGGCTTGGGCCATATGAGATTGACAAAGTCTTTAGCAATGGAGCGGTAAGAATCAAAACCATTGATGAATTTCAAACTCCTCTCATTATGAATGGCCACAGATTAAAGATCTATCATAAGCCACTCTCAAAAGAGGAATTTGTCAAAATGTTTCAAGATAATTCTACAATAAGGTTGGTGAAGAAGAATCATTCTTCTCCACCAACCTAGCCTTTGTTCTTTTCTGTTCAAAATAAATAAATAAATAATTGTATAAGCCTGAAAACCAATCACTGATTGACAGTCTTATACAGAAAATGTAGGGCGAAAATCAGGAATTCCTGACACCTTATATTTTCCAAAAAAAAAAAATCTCTCTTTCTCATTTTTCATTCCGCTCCACTTCATTTCCATTCCACTCCATCTCATTTCCATTCCACATCACTTCATTTCATTCAACTCCATTTCATTCATTTCATTCCATTAATAAAAGTTTTTATGACCATTTTCATCCATTCAATCATCGTTTATACATCTCATTTAGTTATAAGATTGTTGGGTCAGTTTCTGCAGCTAGAGTCAATTTCCGCAGCTGCTCACTGATTCCGCAGCCAGTTGTGTTTCTGCAGCCACCACTCTGTTTTTCAAAAATTTACAGTCAGATGTTAGTTCAACAATCATGAAATCAAATGCAGGTATGAGGACATATTATGAAGACAGGAGGCATTCAAAAGTATCAACGAGGAGCAACTAATTGAAGACTAATGAAAAATGGCAAGAATTCCAAGGTATGAGCAAAAATTTATTTCAAATGGCATTCAAACACATTTTTACATATTTATAAACCATAGCTCCATAATCTGCAATGATTGCGTTGATAACTCCTTAACCGTTCCACGATCTCTATATGATTCCCCCACAATCCTTGCATTCATTTTTAAACAGCCTTATAATCAAGCCTCCGGTCTTCACTCGTGTTCGGCTATACTTTGATATTCCACCTGTAATTATGGAACGTGGTTGATTTGACTACGGCTTCTCTCAGCCGCACAAAATCCACAGTTGTTTCATAAACGTGCTTGCGTCTACTCTGCAGCCACCCAATTTTAAATATTGTCGGATGCACTTTATTCCCCCTACTGTTCTATTGACCTCGCGGCTGCATTTCCACCGTGCTCACATAAGCCTTCACCCCATTTTGTTCTCTATTACACTTCATTCCGTGTACCTATTCTCTGATATCTGCTTATAGTCACTGGTCTCCCTCATAAACCATGTTCATTTCCGCTAATTCAGCCGTCTTACCTCCACTAAACCCTCCTCACGCAAACGAGTTTTAAAGAACAGAAGGAGAGATGGGTCGGTTGTTGAGGGCAGAACCAGAGGGACCCAAATTTATGGAAGGATACCCGTAAGTGAAGGACATATTGAAGAAGGCCAGATGGCTACGTTTCATCCAAAAATTCAAAGGCTGCCATAAGGAGGTTACAAAGGCTTTTGCAACGTCTTTTGACGGACTGGAGGTGGAAATTGGGGACCTCAAGTTTACAGTGACCGAGGCATCAATAGCAGCTATTATAGAACTTCCCCAAGAAGGTGAACGTTGGTTTAAGAAAAAGAGCATTGGCGATGAAGCTTGGAAAGTGATCCTACGTAACCCAGGTATGAATGTGACTATATTCAAAAGAGGAATTCATGTTCATGCCTTAGAAGAGAAATGGGCTAGTTTACTGTTGGTTATTCAAAAGTTCATAACATGTGAGGGCCGTTTTGGAGCAATGTACATGTATCATACACAACTGTTGATGAATTTCCTAGACAACCAGACCCTCAATCTACCATACTTTTTACTAAACAGTCTGAAAAAGATGTCTGTAACCATCCAAAAGCATCTGGGGGATGTAGAACCACATTTGTATCACCATGGTCTTGTGAAAATCTTGATAGAAAAACAATTAAAAGAGAAAAGGGACACTTGGGAGCAATTTTTAATTAGAAATTTCTTTGAAGAACCCCAAGAAACCCCTGAAGGCAGTACATCGAAAAGAAGTAGAAGAAAGAGAATAGGTGATAAAACTCAAAGAACTCCTACTAACACAGTTGAAAGAACTAGTAGAGAAGAAAGACTATCTAAAAGGAGGAAGGAAAAGACCGAGGGTAAAAAGCCAACAAAATCAAAAGAGAAAAGAAGCATTGAGGTTGTGCATCAAACTCCTTCCTCAGAAGAAGACCATCAAGTATTGTCTGAGAGACTAGTTCAAATTCAGGAATAGTCAACTATGGCCAAGAAGAAAGGAAAAGAAAAACAGAAGGAAGAAGACAGTAATCCACAGCATGTAAGAAGAAGCAGCAGGCTTAAGGGAAAATGGAGAAAAGCACAAACGAAAGGACCCCATTTTATTGATTTGGGAGGAGGAACACCTAAACAAACTCCAGTTGGCCGTAGTCCACCTCATTCTCAACCAAATGTTGAAACTAGCCCTCAAGATGTTGACATGAGTCCTTTTCGGCCAGATTTTGAAGTCAATACTCCTCCACAGTATTTTGTGGACAGCCCAAGGAAAACGACACCCGAAATAGATCCAAGGCAGCAAGAGGTGTATGATTACATAGAATCCTCAGAAAGAACAACCACGGGTCCCAACACTTCATCCACTCAGCCTCACACAGCACAAGAAGCTCTAGTCCAATCGTTGAAACAAGAATTCTTTGAGTTGGAGGTTTTAAATAGACACATTAAAAATGAAAATGAAGCACTAAAAGAGAAAAGCAAACTGGACAAGATCATCCATGATAATACCATGCTACATCTCGGACTCTGGCAGAAAAAGAACAAGAAATTGAAGAAAAAGTGCAAGAAGATAAGTAGAGCACTAATCAATCTTAAATTCAAATGCTTGATGAAGAAGCCCAAGATGTTAGCAGCACCAAGAAAGAGAGGAAGAGGGCTGGATGTACTGGTAGAAGCTTCAGAACATATGCTTTGAAGGAGGGATAGTCAAAATTTTGGTTACATGAGGACATGCAACACCTTCACAGTGGGGGTATGTTGAGCCCCAAACTTGCATCTTTCCTACACCTTTTTCTAGCTTCTTTCCATTCATCTGAACCTCCTAAACCATCAATATCATTGCATATTAGTTATAAAAGAGCATTTAAAGTGGTTTCTTGACTATGTCTTTGTGTTGTTGTTTCAACTAGATTTTTGCTTATGAGTTGCGGAATCTTGTCACTTTCCACAGCCAGCTCAACTTTCCGCAGCCATTTTGTTAAAGTCTATATTGCAGGTGTCTTCAAGCAAATCGAGCCACATGGGCAAGTTGAAAACGACGTGGACATGGACCGAGTCCTATTGGCTCAGTGGAATTCATCAAAAGAGGCCATAGTCAAAGGTAGTCAAGCGGTGGTCAACTTAAGAGTCCTACGATGACAGAACTCCATTTTTCACCACGTGAAGACTTACGTGGCTGTTCCTCAATCTCAGGAGACATATCAACACCTGTGGACTTCTCCGTAAGCTGAATCCAACAGCCACCCTCCATAGATTTAATCTTCACGGCAGCTATAATGCTAGATTCCTGGACGTGGTTGTTCACGTGTCTTTTATCAGCGCAGATTGTAAGAAAGTAGTTATGTCATCCTCTGTTATAAATAATGTGTTCTCATATGCATAGTAGTTAGCTTTTGTAATGTAATTTTGACTGTTAACGAGCCCACTCTGTCGTGACTTTGTTTCTGTGTTATGATTGCATTTTGAATACATGAGAAGACTCTGTTTATAAGCTCAATTCGTGGTTGATAGATGTTGCCCGAGGACTGTGCAGAGGGCCCCTGCACATGTCGAGGTTTTGTTTGTTGTTGTATAGTTTCATGCTTTATTTCTTTACGTTCCTTATGCCATAATCATTCACATGTATATATTGCATTGCTTATGGTATTCACGTTTTATTTATGTCCATAATTTTTCATGCTTTATACTGTTGTTAACTGATCAGTGTCTTTGTTCCAGATTACAGTAGGCAGCCCGTGCATTTGCACATAGTTTTACAATGACTAATGACATGGAATCAGTCTTGTCCTTCTGCTGATTTATTTTTCTTAGTTTTTAATTCCAACACTGTCTTATTTATTTCAGTTTTGTACATTTGCTTTATTAGTTAGATTAGATATTAAATTACTCATGTCATTATCAGTTACCTCCGAAAGCCATAGCGAGACTAATGGTGAGTCATTGAAGGATGAGTGTGTAGTTTGATAGTAGTTTATTTTTCTGCAAGTTAGATATTAAATTGCTCATGTCATTATCAGTTACCTCCGAAAGTCATAGAGAGACTAATGGTGAGGGATTGAAGGATGAGTGTGTAGTTTGATATTAGTTTATTTTTCTGCAAGTTAGATATTAAATTTCTCATGTCATTATCAGTTACCTCCAAAAGCCATAGCGAGACTAATGGTGAGGGATTAAAGGATGAGTGTGTAGTTTGATATTAGTTTATTTTTCTGCAAGTTAGATATTAAATTGCTCATGTCATTATCAGTTACCTCTGAAATCCATAGTGAGACTAATGGTGAGGGATTGAAGTATGAGTGTGTAATTAGATATTAGTTTATTTTCCTGCAAATTAGATATCAGATTGCTCAAGTTGTTTATGATTACCTCCGAAAGCCATAGCAACACTAATGGTGAGGGGTCAGAATATGAGTTGATGTAATTTGATTTTAGATTTACTTTGCTTGCAATTCTTGGATTTCTTTGAGCACGGTTTCTTTTGTATTTAGACAGCAGCAAGGATAATGGGTTTCATGATCAATAGTTCACAGTTTGTTTGACTAGTATAGTGGCACATTTTCATTTTCTTTTAGGAATTAATTTTGTCATTGCATGTTTTGAACCCCTTTTGAAGTTTGAAGTTTGGGAAATCATTATAAAGGACATCATTGCCTTGAACATTTATATCCATACTTGTCTTTTCGAATTTCCATCTCACATTAGGAAATCAACGAAGATAAAAACCCCCAAAACATAAAAATCAAAAACGACAAAAGTAAGAAATAGGTTATCTTGCACATATAGTCCGCTGCACTTCGTCAGCTTACGAAACCCGGATTGACAATTAAATGTAGCAATTTAGGACACACTAAATTGACCAAACAATAATCTCTTAAGAAATCTTTGTGTCATGACACATGTGAACCATGACCATATTGCTTGGTTTGCATGAAATCCACTTCCAAATTCACTCAAAAACTTATTTGCAAGAAAACGATTAGAACCAAACAAATTATTGCTTGTGTGATTTTTCATTTAAAATCAATTTGGTTTTAATTCTTTTTGGCAAAGATTGAGGACATCTGCAGGGATCCTCCTAGATTACATACATTGCGCATAATGGGTATTATTCATCAACGAATTTAGTATGTGGTTGGATTATAATTTTAAACTAAAATCATTATTTCATGATTATATATATAAGAAACAAAACAATAATCAAGCTTGTTTATATGAAATCATAATTGTCTCAACAATTTTTTATTTAAAAAAAAAAATTACGTAATTAAACATGATGGGGCTCATCCCTTAATTTATGCATATAAACTTTATCTTGGACAACACACATAAATTCACAAGCCAAAAAACTATTCCAAAAAAAAACTTCATGTCAACATGTATTTAACTATCAAGATGACGATGTGCCAAGGTCCATGTAATTGTGGGCTACACTCCCCCCTACATAATATAACATAACCATGATCCAAAAGTTTATCAATCCTTGCACACCCTTATGCACAAATTTTTTACTAATTTGTCTAACACTCCCGATTGATGAAAGACCATTCTTCTTTCATTTTTAGCATTGTCACAAACTTATGAAATGCATCTTTGCCCAATGGTTTGCTAAATTTATCAACCACTTATTAATTTGCATTTTAATGCTTAATGTGAATTTGGCCTTCTTCATGCAATTGTCTTAAATAATGCAAACACACACACGTTTTCCATAGTGGTGAAGAATTGCATTCTTCTTAAGTTGTATAGACCCTTAATTGTCACCAAAAGAGAACATGTTTCCTACATCAAAACCAATTTTTGACAATGATTGTCTTAGCCAAACTCCCTCACATAATGCATTTGTTGCAACTATATAGTTGACGTTGTTGGAAATAACACTGAGAGGGGGCCGGGGGATGGTCAATCAATATAACTTTTTCATTTCATACTCTAATTCATATATGCTACTTCAGTTAAGGGAACCCGCATGTACACGCAACTGTGTTTAATGCAACTAGCGTATATCAAGTAAACTTATGATTCAATTAATCCATCATATGTTGATCGTTAATTATTGCATCAGAACTTCATTAACCATATAAATAGTAAACAGGTGCAGTAAAATAGAACAAATCATCACACATAAGAAACACACATGAACATCATGATGTAAGGTGGAAACCCAATGCGGGACAAAAGCTACCTGTTGTCGTCTTCCTTTAATATAAGAAAAACATGTTTACAATCTTGTATGGCGTGGACTCATACCAATACGCAGACACCCACCTGCAGAAGGCTACAACCTTCTCTCGTTCTCCAGCTACTATTGGAAGGGAGCTACAACCCCCTGGCTCTTGTACTAGCCGATATATTCACTAGTACATAGGCGTTGGCCTACAGAAGGCTACAACCTTCACTCTTCCTCCAGGGACCACGTTTCATAAATTTTCATACTGGATCTATCAACAACATTGAAACTCAAAATCAATCACCACTGCAATACAACCATTAACTACACCTGCATCATCAATCTCTGAATCACCCAACACTGAATCACTGAAATCCTGTCATCAAAACACAGTCCCCGGAACACAGAGCAGAACACAAAACTCTACAACAACCACTATAACCAATAGCAACCTCAAACATCAAATCTCATCATGCATATGCTACTCTAATGAACCGAACCAACCTGTATACGCTCTTTTACAAAAGCCAACCAGCGTACAGATGTGAAAATAATTACTTATACCTTCACTACAATTTTCTACTTTAGACATACCCAGATCATCATACATAAAGGATAAAACATACGTCAATTCATACCATATAATGATAATGCATTTTAGTCTTCATGATCTCAGTCCGTCAATCTTCATTTGCCACATACGTGCATCCTTAGCAAAGCATCACAAACCCATAACCTGCATGTTGGATCACACACTTCACCAGCTATTCAATACTTGCTCATCTTACGCCCCCTGGCCTAATGATCTTCTCCTCCTTATATAGGTTTAGGCCTCTCTCAATACATTGGTCCAAACCACGTAGGACCAATACCTTGAACCCAATACCTAGGGTCAATACCTCGGACCAAATACCATGGACCAATACCATGGATTAAAATACCATGCGACCAAATACCACGGACCAAAACTTAGTTTTCCAACATGTATGCATCTTTCCTTCAGTGAAAGTGCGTATGTACGTTATACGCTTCTTTTGGTCTGCTAACCCGCGTGTATATGCGCTTTTGTCACGGTGAACCTGCGTATACCTCTTTCTGATCATTACTTCTTTGTTATTGACTCGCTGCACTATGATTTGTCATCTGAGTGAGTTGCCATCAAGGACAACACCTGTATCATAATGCCAATAGACGCAAATTGAAAATAAAGCAATCATGTGTTGCTTCCCGAACACGAAACTAATGTGGACTTCTTATCATCTACTCGTTTGACCTAATGATAATTCGTATGTCAAGCTAAATCCAATTTTTCTCTAAGTTGAAAAATCTCAATCCCCAATTTATCGTTCCCTTCAAGTATCTCAAAGTTGTTTTAGTTGCTCTAGAGTGGCTCTCTAGGATCTTCCAAGCATTTAGACATTATACTCATTACCTAATATAAAATAGGGATATAAATAGTTAGATTGATCAAACTACTTACCAACTTCCCATACAGGGTTGTGCACATTATTTTCAATGCATCATTCTTTGTAGCCTTACTCCAAAATCCATTAATGTGTCACAGACATTATAATCCTCCATTCTAAATATTTTGATTGGGGCATTGGCATACTTTGACTAAGACAAGAAAATTCCTTACAATTCATTTCATACCTCCATATTAAAATAAGGATGCAACCCTCTCTATGGTCCACCATCTCAAAACAGCATAGTAAGTCCTTCACTACTTAAAAGCTTCAACAATACTTATGAGAATCAAAGCATCAACATATAAAAATGATTGTCAAAATGCTTTCACACGTGATGATCCAAAATGGATCCTTAAATATTGTCATCATTCTAAGTATTTTCTAGTGTGGTAAAGCAAATTTAAGGACTTGTCAAATCTGATCTAGGGGCCAACCCCAATTTGGTAATTTGGGGTCCTAAAACTTTTGAAGCTTATTTCAACGATTAAGTGGTGATTTTTCAATCAAAATTGTGAACATAATTCCCATGTCACCAATGTTATTCATTATTTGTTTCTCACAACCCAATTGGCTAATGAATGATGCCTTCAATACACGAATTTTGGTCATCAAGCAATCAAAGGAAATATGGAATATGGTCACTAAGAAATCAAAGGATAAAAAGGTCAAAAAGTACTAAAAGGGAAGTAAGTGTCTCCATGGGTCCATTGCTCATTATGGACTTTCTAATGGTCCAAAGAGCACCTCAATCAAACTTTGTGTAGAGGCATGCCTTTAGCAAGTTGACCTATGCATTCATCACCAAAATACAAAGTGGATGCCACATTAACACCCATTACTCACACAAGTGAAGCTAATCACTTGTGGCTCCAAAAACCTAATCCTAATCAAGTTTTGGGGCAAGCAAAAACCCTAACCAAAAATTGAGTTGCGCAAGAAGAAAGGAGTTTTGTCCTTATTGGGATGATTTAGTGTTTCATATTTGAGCAAGACAAATGAGTGCAACATTAAAGCAAAGCATACAAAGAAGGCACTCTTTCTATAGCCCTTGTGTAATCCATGGTGTTCATAAAGTCCATAATAAGTTAGCAGTTTTCTTTATAGTTTGCATTGTAAATCGTGTGCTCAATGTGTTAACAATGTGTTAGTTTCACTATTGTAGCTTTTCTCTTATCTCCTCAATTAATTTCCATATTGAAAAGTGATATGCTCCTAATATTATAACTTGATCATAAGTAATAATCGCATGGTAGAGTGTAACCTCATTGCATTTGTAATAACATATTAAGCTATGTTATAACAAATTTTCCAAAGGAATAATCATGGCAATTTACAAGTCACATGGAGGCCTTCACATACATATTTGGATATGTGTCACAATTTTGAAATCTACCTTCTTTGCAATGCTTATTTATCCACACATACGAAAGCTCTCAATGATATTTCAAGCCATACAACACTTTCTAAAACTAATAGAGAGAAATTTCCTTGTCAAGTTCTAGAGACCAAATTCCTTGCTCCACAAAAGCTTAATCTTCAATCCACCAATTCAAATTAGTACTTTTGACATCCATTTGATGAACAATCCATCTATAAAATGCAATAGCTAGCACAATCCTTATGGATGACATCTTTGATACAAGCGCAAAAGTCTCCTCGTAATTCAATCATTCATTTTATGGATGACATTTGGCTTCTAACTTTGCCTTATATTTGTCAACTATACCATTAGACTTATATTTTGTTTTTGAAATCCACCTACAACCCATTGCCTTCTTATTTGATGGAACTCAACCAAACTACAAGTTCTAGGTTTCTTGATAAGACCAATCTTACATTGCAACATCATGCCACTCAATGTTTTGTATTGCCTCTTCATAGTTTTTTATATCATCTATGCTAAAAACTTCCACCATCAATACATAACTATTTACAGGTGACTCCACAAAACACGTGCTTCTACCATAGTTATTGCCTTAATGAAAAATTTGACCTAAAACCCTAGCTCTTGCACATAAAACTTTTATTTTTGGGTAAAAACACCAAAATCAACCCCCTTTTCAAAAAGTGGTGCTACTAGACTTAGCAAAAACTATGACCTCAAAACGAGAATTATGACATAAAAAACCAAATTTTTTGGTCAAAAACAAAATCAACCCCCATCTCCAAAAGTGGTAGTACAAGTAGCAACACTTTTTGAAATGGGGATTAAAAGCACGACATATTTGAAATTGCATCCTCAAAAACCAATACCATTGTGGAAAATTAGCCAAAATTAACTTTCAAATCAAAAAGTGACAAAGTTGTGACATTGAAAACCAATACCATATCACTACTTATTGAAATGGGAATTAAAATGACAACATATTTGAAATTGCATCCCTCAAAGCCAATACCATTGTGGAAAATTGACCAAAATTGACTTTCAAATAAAAAAGTGACAAAATTGTGGCATTGAAAACCAAACCATAGCATGACTTATTGAAATGGAGATTAAAATCACAACTTATTTGAAATAACATCCGTCAAAATCAATATCTTTGTAGAAGATCAACTAACATCGACTCTCAAATCAAAAAGTGACAAAATTGTAATATTGAAAACCAATACCATCGCTGAAAATTAATCAAAATTAACCATCCAAAAATTAGTGGTCCACGTTTATTTAGTTACAAATATTAATTAATTGACTCCATAACCTTGACTACATATATCATTGCAAAATAAAAGACATAATAATAGCTCCAAATCAAATAAAACAAACAAAATTAATACTTTTAAAAATAACTACATAATACATCAGCTAAAATAAACTAAATAAAAAAAAAAATTAAAAAAAACGTGAAATTTTAAATTTAAAAATATATACAATATAATTATATAACACAATTATAAATAACCAAAATAAACTAAACAAATTAAAAAATAAATGAAAAAACCAAAAAATTAAACCATAAATATGTATTTGGCTGATATAAAAAAAAACTAATTTAATTATTTAACAATGATTTCAAAATAAATAATGTAAATAAATATAATTAAAAAATAAAAAAAACAAACTAAAGATAAAACAAAAAATTAAAAGCATAAATATGGATAAATTAGTGAAAAAAAATTATTTAAAAATCAACTAATTAATTTTAAATATATTTTAACGATAATAATAATTAATTAAAACTAATAATAAGAGTAGTTGGAAAATCCTTTAAAAAAGACTACATAATACACAATAAATAAACTAAATTTAAAAAATTTAACACCCCAATTTAAAAAAATATATAATTATACAGAATATAATTAGCCAAAAAAACTAAAAATTAATTAATTAAAGCATAAATATGGAGTAGTTGGTGATAGAAAAATATTTAAAAAATAAACAAATTAATTGTTTTAAATGATTTTACAAAATAAATAAATAATAAAAACATAAATATAGAGTAGTTGTTAATCCATAAGACATTTCAGGATGAAAAAGTGGTTAAAAATTCCATAAACACAGTTTAACCGTGAATATGAATTAAATAGATGTAGCTCAAATGCACATAAATATGTTTGAGACTTAGATGTCCATAAACCATAAATTTATGTTTGAGACTTAGATGTCCATAAACCATAAATTTTTTAATTGATGTAATAAATATGTTTGAGACTCAAAATCTCCATAAACCATAAATTTTCAAACCACAAATTTAAGATACAAACTAACTCATCAAAATGAATTTACACATAAAAATAGAAAAAATAAAATATTTAAATATATTATAAATATCAAAATGTGTATAATAAAACTAAAATTTAAAATTAAAATATATAATTTCAAATTAGTATAATTATAAAAGATAAAATAATTGAAAAGAAGAAGACAAACTATAAAGATTGGGGTAATGGTGATGTTGCAACCCTTTTCCATCTGACGCACCACCTAGGCCATGCTCTCACCCACGACCCACGTCCTCCCAAGCAATTGTTTGAGCTTTTTTCCTTTCATCTTTCCCATGGCCCAGGTCCTCCCAAGCAATTGTTTGTGTTTTTCCCTTTTTCCCTTTCATCTTTAAAGGAAAAAAAAAAATTATAATTTTTCCTCCCAAGCAATTGTTTGTTTTTTCCCGGGGAAAAAGCAAAAGATTTATAATTTTTTCAGTTTTATTTGTAAATCTAATTTAGTTCTGAATGTAATTTATTAAAAATAAAAATGATTTTATATTTTTTTTACGGCTTTTATTTTAAAAAGTGATTTGTATTTTTTTATTTTTAAAATATCAACAATTTCAAAAATCATAATTTCAACTAATTGTAATTTTAAAATAAAAAAATAAAGACATTGAACTGAAAACCCAAGGTATTAGAGTGAGAGCGACATTTTCAGAAGCTCCTGGATCTTGGGGAGCATTTTATATATATATATATTATATATATATATACTATATATATTTCTTATATTTCGACGCATATATGTCAACAAAAACATGTAGAATGATGAATTAGATATAAAAAACATAGTTTGAACAATATAACAACAATCATCTACAAGTTATAATCTTCATCAACCACGTCCACAAGTTAGTAACGTACAACATATTGAGTCTCATAAATAATGATTCATCACTCTTAAAGTTTCAAGCTTTCAAAATTCAGTATATAACATTTATCATTATTGATCACCAAAGTTGTACTTGTAAACTAATTGTAACCATTAAAACAAATAATATCTTACATGAAATTAAATGTTATAAAGTGGAATGAAACAACTTTCGACTTTCACGAAACATCATATTCATAATTCATTACCAATAAGTTATAATTGCCAACTTCAAACTTCAAACTTAATTTGTCATATATTGTTTACAAAAAAAATCATAATAAATATAAAAGAGTCAACCGTTATAAAAACTACTAGAAACTAGAAAAGACAAGTAAATCTATTATTAACGGCTAATGCTTAGGTCTCTCTTGCCGCCGCGAGAAATGTCTAATTTTTTAGTCTTGTTGGAAAATCAAGATCTTTGTCATTAATATCACCCTCATTAACATAAGATAGAAAAAACATAGCATGTCAAGTAAAGTTTTTGTTTGAGTGATTGTTACATTTTTATTACGGTCATGATAAAGGAGTTCGACAACCAACGTCACTAACATCAAGGTACATAGAGGGATTGGTGCTCTTGATTAAATACGAGTTCCATACCCTAATACATGACAAAATCCAATGAAAACATTGCAATCCTCCCAATCTTGAAATCCCGAAAAATTGACAACTCCACTGGATTTTGAATGAGATTTAAAATTCTACTTTCTCCAAATGAAATTCAATGAGATCAGAACCACTTTCAAACATCCTTGAGTCATTTCATGGTAATGTTAAAAATTTAAGTTAAAGTGGCATTCTCCTTAATCTTCATTTTCATTCATCTTTGTAAAAGTGACATTCTCCTTAATCTTCAATTTCATTCACCCTTTTACTTTAAGAATTTAACATTACCATGACTCACTTATCAACACTAGGGCCATATGCTTGATAATTACGCTGCCCCACTAAAAAATTATTTATTTATTTGAAAAAAATTGCATTTAAAATGTTACTATTAAAAAAAAAAAAAAAAAAAAAAAATTTGCAAAAAAGCTAGGACCGAAAATTCCGCTCCCTGAATTTGCTCCGAAATTCACTCCCATGCAGAGCGATTTCGGGAGCACGCTCCCTAGTCACTCCCAAGAGAGCGCAATTTCTAAAGAGGGTTCGAGGGTGGGTGCCACTCCCCACAACCTTGTGAAAAACACTTACAAAAAATATATATTTAAAAGAACGTTGATACTAAATAATAAAATAAAAATGTGAAAATTACCCCAAAAAAATGGAGTGCTAGCAATCAAGCACTTTCCAAAATAAAGGTAAAAATCACCATTGAATGTGAAATGTAACCTTTAGTAACCCCTAAAAGAAGAGAACTAAATAATGTTCTTGTTAAGTTGATAACTGTATTTTCTTCTAATATGTACTTACTAAATCACCATTGAATGTGAAATGTAACCTTTAGTAACCCCTAAAAGAAGAGAATTAAATAATGTTCTTGTTAAGTTGATAACTGTATTTTCTTCGAATATGTACTTACTCTTCTAAACACTCTCCAATTGTTTCCTTTTAGTTTTCACAGCAGAAGATATCAAAGTTTTTGTGTCCAACTCTTAAGTGTCCTCACTAACCCACTTGGGTGCCATTTGCACCATAGTAGTCTCTTTAGTCCAATTCTAATGCAGGGAATTCATGGTTTTCAACAGTGTTGAGAGCAATAATATCTTGCGCATCAACAAACTGCTCTTTGTTGCATACTTAATCAAGCACAACAACAACTGACTTTTTTGCAAGTACCGAAGTCGATAGGCTTTCAACTGCTCACCGTATCCAAACAAAATACCTCTTCACCCACAATCTCTGACAGCTTCGAGATGTGCAACTCCTTGAGAATACGGGTATAGAAGATACTTCCAAATATGCAAAAAAGCTTGACATTGACTTGCCGCACTCCACACTTCCCTTAGTGCAACATTCCAAATTGCTCAGACAAAGCCCTATTTATCCAATAAAAATGAAAATTACTGGCTTCAGCCAAAACTTTTGCTTTTACAGGTACCCCAGCTCTTTATTCTTGTCCTTTTATTTTTTCAACTAAAGGTTCCTCATATCATATTTCTTATTCTTAATTCAGTTCGTATCTGTGTCTTGTTCATTTGTTGGCTCTGTAGCCCATCTAGGTCAATCTCACCATAACACATGCAGCATCATTTGTCAATTGGTTTCATTTCTTAGGAGAACCTTCGCTGTACCCTGGGTCTTTTCAAGCAAGAGGATAAAGGGTATTATGAATCCAAATCATGTTTCCTGCCTTGCCAATTTCCAATGGCGTTCTCCTCTTGTATCCTCTTGTAACTACCAATGACAAGCCCATGAAAAAATGTTACAGATTTGCATTTTGTGGTTACTGTATGGTATGCATATTTCTATGAATCTCAAACCCCCTTACTACAGTTACGAGGATCGTTTAACATGGTGACAATCAGATTTGCAAGATCAACTACCCCTATGACAAACTGGGGACACCTGTCACAATGGATGCCTGTGTAAACCCGTTCAGAGATCGGAAACCACAAGTTCAAAACAAAAAGGAATAAAAATAAGGATCTCAGTTCTAAAAGTGTGCAGCCAGAAATCAATCTGAGGAAGCTAAAGTTAACTAAATACATTGTAGTTGGGCAAAAATAGTTAAGTGCATATGACGGTTATAAAAATTTGACTATATTTTAGTTGACACAGCTGATTCTAGCTAGTCATGGCAAACTGAATGAGCATGACCTTTCAGTTGGATTTATGCTTTATAGTTCACTGATTTGAGTTTTATCTATATTGATAAATTATAGTTCACTGATTTAAGTTTTTATCTATTGATAAAAAAATGTGCATGTCGCCTCGAACAAAAAATAAAAATCACAAATGTCAATTAAACAGAAGTTTGTTCATATTGTACATGCCAATAAAAACGTGGCTTATATCTCGTTGTTAATTATGCAAATACATATTACATGTTACACCAGAAAGTATGCTTAAAAGATCACAACTTATCAATTAAAATACTATATGCCAATCCAATCCAAATAAAAACTGTTCTGACAGATTTTATATCATCGCATGCCTTTTGATAAGCATATAATACAAATCCATTAAACACAGATTTAGGCTGTCCGCGTGTGACATTTATACTATCAGCCAAAAGAAAGTCAAGGCGCTGAAGTCTTCCTATCCCATGACCAATGATCAAATTTAACCTCCACAAATCTCAAACATATTTTAGTTTCAAGATGCTCACATTTCAAAATCGTCAATAGAAACCTATCCGTGTGGTGAATTTAGAGCAGATGACAGTCTTACTATGAAGAATATCCATGCACTCCATAGTGCAGACAAGGAAAAATATTGTGAAGGCACTACAGAAGCTAAAATTCAATAAAGCTGAAATGCCTCAACCAATCATCTTAACTTGAGAGAAGCTCAAATAGGACGGATAGGGCAGCCTATATTGTTGTTTATGAAATAGGACAGATAGAGCGGCCTATATGATTGTTGATGTCCCAAACGATCTCACTATCGTACTGACTCTTTCAGCAAAAGCACGTGAGGTGATTCTCTTTCCTGGTACATGGAAAGGATTTGACACAGCGTCCACATATGCAGCATGAAACTGTCTGAAGAACTGGCCTCATAGAAAAAGAAAGGGTTAGACATATACATTCTTAATTGCGGTGGGCTAAAGTAAATAAAACTTAACACCAACATTTGAGGAAAAAACACACTGAGCTTTACAAGTTACAACAGCAATTTTGCTGATAATCAAGAAATGTACATCCATAATGAATCACATTGCATAGATGAAACCATGGCAGTAATTCCTAAAAGACAATCACTTGGCCTAGATCTGATGTAAATATAAACTCAAAACATATTTTCATGATAATACAGAAGAAGGAATTCCTTGAAGGAATTAATTTTCATGGATTTGTTAAAAGCAATTACAACTAATATGTCAAAAACATTTTTTAACCATATATTCAGAAGATAACCAACTAAATAAGAACATAACTTTGATGAGAAAATTGCAAGAACAATTTGCCATTAACAGATAAATATCCAAATATTCTGTATTCTATAATCAATAGTACATACTATTGTCCCCCCAATACTATTCCCATTACTTGCAAATTGAATTTGTGATTAGCGATGAGGTTAAATGCAAGCAAATTTTCCCTACTTCCCCACTGAAAATTTGCTCAACCAGATAACAACATAGAAAGGCATGGTATTGTTAGTGGGAATTCTTTTATGCTTGAGATTGACGCTATTCTTTTATGCTTTGCATCATAAGAGGACAAATTCTCCCCTGATACGAGTGCAACATCGACATAATGGAGCAATACGAATAGCTGTCTAGATCTAGGTGAATTTTGCCTGCAAGGTGAGGATACCTGAGGGTGATGGCAACATGGTGATTAGTTCCTAAGTGTCAAATGTGGAAAGAAAGAAATAGCAAATAGTCTATGCATTTTAAATTTTACTTCTTTGCAGAAAGGTTTGTGCTGAGGAAAATTCATTATGTGTTGATGCTAAATTGCATGATACTGGAAAATGGAAATGTGCATTCGAAACAGAAACATATTTATGAGACCCCTCAAAAATTAGGATATGGAGAAAACAATATATATTATATATATATATATATATATATTGGACAAGTGATCACTAACACATAATGCAAGCAATAATATCCAAAAACAAACAACCTTTATTATTTATAAATGAGGCTATATATCCAAAATTAGACTTTATATATGATCCTTGAAGCTACAATGCTACACCTATGAACTATGAATAGTGAAGATAGATATAAAACATGAACTTCAGCTAAAAGCTAGTAAAGCTTAAAGGATAATAGTAATCATCCTCATCTTCATATTCAACATGGAAAACAGAACAAGATGCACGTTCAACAAAGGAATGTGGATTGGTAGATATATTTCCAATTCCACTTCTAGATTTCTCAAGATTCAGTGCAACAAAAGAGATGTCCAAGTCAAGGAATTTTGGATCCATGCCACTTTTTTTAAAAGGCCATATTTTGGACCCCTATGAGATGTAAGGTGAAGGTTGGAATGCATAAACAAGATCATTAGCTTTCTATGAACCCAACCTATTGTGCATTACTGAATGGATAAAACCATAGGTGCTCCAATTTCTTTTTGTAGATGAAAAACTTGCCACTTGAGAAAGAAAAAGAATAGCAAGGCTTTGCAGATGTACATAATTTGCTCCATGACAAATCCACCATCTAGCTAGACTCATGGTGCTCCTCTCATCCAAAGTTGATATATCTGAATATTTATCCAAACCAGCAGCAAAACTGGCAAATTCTTCCTTCACCTCCCTACGCAGATGAGTTGGAAATATTCTCATAAGAACTCCCTTTTCATTCTATTTGCCCCTTCCCTATCCTTATGTGGTGCCTTCCTCTTCCCATTGCTTTGAGCAATAAGGTCTTCATCATAAGATCTTTGGTTTAGGGCATGCATTAGTGTGCAATTGAGTGTTAAAATAGTTCCACCTCTCAACGATGATTTTCTTCATTGTATCAGCAAAATGGGCATCAAAAAATAAAACTAGGAGATTCTTGTGAAATGATTTCAATATTTTTCTCAACTATTGCATCCATACCATCATAAACCACTCCCAAGAAAGGCTTGTCTATGTTGACACTTCGAAGAAGCTCAAATGCAAGGGATATGAACTTGAGTAAGAAATCTATCTTGCTCCACCACATCTCATCAAGACACAATCTACGCACCATAGCTCCCCACTCTGAATCTGCATGTCTCCACTTAGCCCAAAGTTGACTCGCCACCGTAAAAATTAGTGGTTGTTTTACCTCAACAAGGTAACCCAACATGATAAAGTTTGAGGCATATTTTGTTTCAACAACTTTCAACAACTCTAATCTGGAGTATTCTTGAAATATTGCTCGAGACTAATGGTGGTTGGTGATGAATTTGACTATCTCCTTTGTTTGTCCTATGAGTTCTTTAATCCATGGAAATTTAGTGTCAATCTCTTCTAAGATCAAATTTAAATTATGGACAATGCAAAGAATCCAAAAAATGTGATCATGTCTGCTCTCAACAATCAAACCTATAGTTTTGTAAACCAATGCATTATCCATGATAAATTGCACCATCTTAATAGACCTTATTTTCTCAATAGCTTTGATTAAAATATCAATAATGAACTAAGCATCCTTTACCTCACCTAAACAATCTTAGGCCTTCGAAAACATTGCTCCTTTTGGTGAAGTAACAATGATATTAATCAATGGCCTATGTGTAGTATCAATTCATCCATTCGAGAAAATGGTAACCATAGAGCGATTCCATGAAAAACAAATAGGTGATTAAATGTCCTCAACAAGCTCCTCCTTTTTTAGCAGTTCGATTCAGAGTTCTACATACTTAGGCCCCTTGAACCTTTGAAGAGTTGTGTTAATTTCCCTTGCCATGTCCTACCAATAAGGGGACCAAATCACATTAAAATGGATACCACAAGCATGGATGGCCCTTTCCACTTGTTTTTGTTGGAAAATCAATGCAAATAGATCAGGGTTTGATTATCCTTACTTCATAATTACTTGTGAGTTATGTTGGCTTCTTTCACTTCTTTATTATCTTATTTTTCATCAAGCAATTACCATATTGTGTATGAAGATCACAAAAAAAGAGACACGAGATATGCGCACTATGCCAAAGCAAAACCCCCCTCGAGGGAAAAACCTAGTCAAAAATTATCTTCCTTTCAATAGTATCCTTTGAGACTCTTCACCCTAGACAAAGACCAAACCTTCCCTCCACACCAAGTCAACCTCCCAAATCTTCGACCTCTTTCCAGCAATACTTCCTTCCCAGCGACTTCGACTATGCAACAACTTTCGACATCAGGCAGCAGCATAACTTGGAAGACTTCGATCTCCCAAACTACAGCACGAAACAAAGAAAGAGAGGCACCAAAAGTTCGATTTTTGTTCTTCTCCTTAGACTTCACCCAACTCACACTTCCTTTGCTTCCTTAGACCCACTTCACGCTTCTCCAGCTTCCTTAGAGATATAGAACTAGCTTGAGATGAGATGCTCCAAATGAATTCAACTTGCTTCTATTTTAAGGCTCCAAGTGAGGTTGAATTGGTGTCCTTAGGCCGATTTGATGTGGAGGTTACATAAATTATATTTGACTCAATAGTAAATCTTTTTACATGATTCAAAAGCCCAGGAAGGGTCTCTTTGAATGTGCAATGACTCTATAAACTCAATATTAATCCTAGAATTCCACAATGGGGACTTTGACTAATATAATGATGACCCAAGTATGAAACCCGTGCTTTAAAAATTCATTGATCAATAATAAAAATTATTTTCTTTATTCTTTTGACAAGTACATTTATGATGACTCAAAGACATTTATGAAGACCGAACCAAGTTACATTTTCCAACGCTCCCTCTTAATTAGGGAGGTATTCATAATATACAATACAATGGAAGATCTCAAATATGTGGCTTGCTTGTCTTGTAAGACAAGATGGAAGGCTCTCAAGGAAGGACTTGGGGAGAATTTTGAGGGTTACGTTTTGAGTATGTCTCTTATAAAGGAGATCCCTAAGCCCTAGAATTATTGTGGAAACTTGGGTTTCAGGTGATCTTTGAAGAATTAACCTTGATAGTGCATGGGACCACACGGGATCAACTGGACCCGAGGATAGATCAAGGGGATAGGATTTAGCAACCAATGATATGCTTGACCTAATTAGGGAGGGGAAAGGGAACAAGGAATGAATTTTCAATGAAAGGCAATGCAACGATCCTAGTGAGGTTTCTAGCCTAAGGGAAACCAAGGGCAAGATTTGGTCTTCGAGCTAGGGCTTGCGATATCTCTAGATCCCACCGTCAGAATCTCATGAAATTTGGACTTCTTGAGGACACACCAGCGCACTTGTGGACCAAAAATCGAAGTATTTGGATGGCTAGATTGTGAGATAATTGATGCCCTAGGTGACCTAGAGGACTAGACCTAAATGTTGAATTTCTATGATCTTGGGTCTAGGATAGAATCTTAGAATCTCTGACACTACCAAACCAAGAATCACAACAATTCTACTTTGCACAGCCGAATATAAATAGCAGTAAATCTACTAGTGCACAAAAAATGGACAAGTTTTTACAATTTTGTACAATAACCCAACTTCATTATATATATATATATATATATATATATATAACCACATGGTGAATCAGTAACTGCCAATCCTAATCTATGGGAGACCCAGGATCAAACCTCGTAGTTGCCACTATAACACCAAGAGTACATCCAACTACCTGAAAGTTGATATACTAAATCAACATATAATACAACATTCTAGGGCTCCCGTACTAGGGATAATGGCCCTCATACATCCACTAGTACAAGAATACAAAACTGGGGCTTGGTGTCAATCCATCGACAACCAATCTATCCTCAACAAGATACTCTGACCATCTGGTTGATGTAGTCGACTCTCTCAGCTCCCCTCGGTCGTACCTTGTACCTGCCCGGTCCTTTGACTCCCGATCTATAACTCCTGCCTCTATCAATGCTCCAAATCCTTTTGGCCATTAAACCTCGACTGCCTAATTTGCTCACTAGTTGTGCCTTAGTCCATCAAGGGCACAACACATCGAGACTCTTGTCGAGTTGTTCACAACAACTCTCAACTACCCACTGCTGCTCCTCAGCTACTTAGGGACTTCAACCCACTATGGTCTTCCTGTGTTGCTCCAATGAAGACCAACATAGGGCAAAGAGGGTTGCCACCTATCACTGCAAGATGTCCATCTCCCACAATGAACACAGGTTAGGAGAAATGTCTATCATCTGTTGTAGATGTCCTTCTCCACACACAAGTCAAGGGTTGCACAAACTGCTCCTGGTTTATCAGACCTACGAGCTCAACAACTGCCACTCTAGCAACCATCTACGTCCATGAAGATGATGCACACCGGGCTCCAACTTGGGCACTATCACGTTGTCCTCCAACAGATCATAAATGCCCAATCCACTGTCCACACTTGGTCCACTCTCATGTTGCCCTCCAACAGACCAGGAGTGACCAATCATTGTTGTAGCATTTGCTCCTGGTTAGGGCATCCAAACACCTAGGAAACCCTTCCTCTTGGCTGCTCAAAGACTTCCAAACTGTCCTCTCCTAGGACACCATCAACTAGCATCAATTCAACCTTAACACATCAATACAATACATACCTAGCCCTGCAGCTTCTACATCACCTTGGTGCAATTTGCTACATGCTCAACCCTCACTCGCATTGACTGCACTCACGTTCCTGCACTCACATTCTTTCACTCTCGCGTTTTTGCACTCTCGCATTCCTGCACTCGCGTGTTCCTAGACTCGTGCGTTCCTGGACTCGCTCTTTCCTGCACTCAAGCTTTCCTGCACTCGCATGTTCCTGCACTCGCATGTTCCTGCACTCGCGCGTCCCTGTACTCGCGCTTTCCTGCACTCGAGTTACCCGCACTCGAGCTGCCTGCACTCGCGTTGTTTTTCTTGATGTGTAGACTATGAAAGATGCTTCTTGGATGTGTTAAATGACCCTCCTCCACCTTATATTTATACACAATACAAGGGCTCCATCAAATCACATATGGGGGCTTGACAACTTGTCACAAGGTCTCTAAACACCTAACCGACCTTGACCAAACCCACATATTGACTTCAAAAATTAATATCTTCATTTCTACAACTCGAATTTCGAAGATTTTCATTACGTCCAGTTTGTCTAAGCGTCCTCTATCATCTCCATCCATCACATGTAGAAATCTCCTCATGGTTTTGGCCCCATCATCGATGGGTACAAAACCCCAAGCTTGGGTTTCAAGCCCATAAGCCACATTTGTGTGCCAACACCTCCACAACCCTCAAGCCTAGGGTTTAGAGTACCTCCCAAGCTACAAATCTCAACACTAAAGAGGAAGGGAGGGGAGAAGGAAAATAGGTTTAAGGTGATCACCTTATGGTGGACCAGTGCCTAATCCTTCGGGGAGATTTGGAGTCAAGAGTAATTATGACTATAGACATTGAATTTTCTATGTCAAGGAAGCCTCAAAGACAACTTCGCATAGCATTAGGGAAGCAGCAAAAGCAGCTTCAAGAACTTTATACTTCGTTTGCAAGATTGATGTCTTATCAAGATGAATTTCAATGAAGAAACATCTCTAGGAACATTCATTCACAATACATGGCCCATACATGAAGCATCACTATCTAGAAACCGAATTTCCACAACCTCGCATAAATGGATGCAGTAAATTAGCCCTAGTATAGCGAAATCCCACCAACAACAAGGAAAATTTTAAGAACCACCCTAAATTTATATGTATAATAAATGGGCGAATCCCCATGATACATAAGAAAAATGTGAGGTGATTTTATCAATAATATAATATGTATATATAATTTTTTTGGCGAATCTCTCACCGGATTATATTATCTTGTAAATTCAAGGCGAATCTATCACTGAATTATAAAATCTTGTAAAATCTTGGCAAATCTTTCACTAAATAATAAAAAGTGAAGTCTTGGCAAATGTTTTGTTAAAGTATGAAACCATATATGATAATAGGAAAACATATTCATTAAATTGTAATATACTAACATACATGTTTGGAAAAAAAACATAATTTTGTCTTCCTACAAACAATGTTGCAAGTTTCAGTGGCTATGTTTGTCAAGGTTCTCATTGTACACTCTTTCATATCCTTCTATTAGTTTTGATAATATTCCACAACAAAGTTCTTGTAGGTGTTGATCTTGACCACCAGTTCCGTCAAGGTAGGAGAGATTAATCTTTTCTCTACCACTCTTGTCAAGCTACCACTTTTGTCAAGCTATCAAATTTCTTTTTTATTCCATAAAGTCCAATTACAAATATAACAAAAAAAAATAAAATAAA
>APFE031624603.1:131573-143184 GCA_000404065.3 Pinus taeda | reverse complement strand
ATATGCAGTTCATGGTAATGTTAAATTCTTAAAGTAAAAGGATGAAAATGAAAAATAAAGGAGAATATCACTTTTACAATGATGAAAATGAAAAATAAAGGAGAATATCACTTTTACTTAAATTTTTAACATTACCGTGAAATGACTCTGGATGTTTGAGAGTGGTTTCGCCCTCATTGGATTTCATATGGAGAAAGTCGAATTTTAGATCTCACTCAAAATCCAGCAGACTTATCTGTTTTTCAGGATTTCAAAATTAGGGGGATTGCCATGTTTCCATTGGATTTTATCATGTACTAGGGTATGGAATTTGTATTTAATCAAGAGAACCAAGCCGTCTATGCAGGGGAGACTCCCAATAAGGAAGAGCATGTAGGGTACTAGGGTATGAAACTTGTATTTAATCAAGAGCACTAAGGTCGTTCGATTATGTAGGAGACTCCCAATCAAGCACGAGACAAGAAATTAGAAATTTCTCGTCGCTGATTTTGGATATTTCTATTTTCATTATGTGATCATTCATGAGTAAATGTGATGTAAATTTAGAGACTTATAGTTTATGCATTGACAATTGACAATTTTATCATAATGTAATAAATTAGAATGTATCTTATATGCTTTATGATTGCACATATTTCTTAAATGTCCTAATCTATATATATATATATATATTCGCATTTCCCCATTTCCAAAATTTGGGGAGGTCGCGTTTCGTATCGCTTCCCGTTTCAGAAACTCGTACCTGTTTCCCCATTTCATGCAACTTAGCTTTGGAGGGTTAGGACCCCGTAGAGGGAGACCAAACCCAAAATGGAGACCATCTGCAATCCTACATAAGATCCAATGCATTTCCTTGCCTTCCAGTACAACAAATCATTTAAAGAAATCAAGTTAAAGAGATTATAAACGATGGACAACAGTGAGCACTTCATAATGGCATGCCCTTCCATAGTGGGCTTTGGCATGTGCTAATGTCTCCAAGCCAAGTGCCCTATTAGGTGGTTTCTACTTTTAAAGGGGATGATATGTCTAAGATGCATCCTTCAAATGTTGGTGGTATGTGATAAAGTGATGGTATGAGGTAGGCGATGGAGGGGGCAATCCTGAGTCACATGCCAAGGTACAAGGGTAGTTAATAAAGGCGAAGCCCACACTTGGGCATATAATGTATACAAGGGAGAAATTATGGTACATGAGTCACCTCAGCCTTGATTTTTCCAACCTTCTTCATTTGTCTTTTGCCTTTTATAATATGTAAAATATAGCAGTGGATACCCCTTTTGAGGTGGGGTGGTTCGCTGCCCACCAGAGGTTAGGAAATTCATGGATTCCTAAATGATAAATGAAGCTCATCTAGGGTATATAAGAACCAAGGTGATGGCCATGAGAATGGGATAGAGCTCATGCATTGGCTTTTGTCCACGTGCTAAATGTGTTTGTCTTGACCATCTTTTGCATTTTGTGGTACATTTTCCTGTTAATTTTTCCTTTTATGATTTTTCTTTGGTTCACTGCTCGGGACTTAAGGAGTAAGAGCATGATATGTAAAATATAGCAATGGATACCCCTTTTCAGGTGGGTTGGTTCATTGCTCACCAGGGGTTGGGACAATCATGGGTTCCTGAATGATAAATGAAGCTCATCTAGAGCCTATAGGAACCAAAGTGATGGCGATGAGAATTGGGTACAACTCATGCATTGGCGCCCACACACTAAATGTATTTTTCTCGACCATCTTTTGCATTTTGTGGTACATTTTCCTGTTAATGTGGCCAATTATGCTTTTACTTTTCTTTTCCGCTGCATCAACCTTCGGAGCATCGCTCTAGGCCCGACCCAAGGTGTGGGCAAGGGGAAGGGGAGGCTAACCCTATGTGGACCCAATGGTGGAATGTGGACCCCAGTAAAAGAAATGATGAATGGGGTTATAATGAGCAGAGGGGGAGTAATGTATGTGGAAGAGGGAGCGAGACCACGCAACTAAAATTGGGGTTTCCCCTGAAGTACCATCCCGAGAGCCCAAAGGTCAATAAAAGAGATCCCACGGGACTAGGGTCCAAGGGTAACATCCAAAAAAGGTCTAGGGGACAAGAGCATAAACCTAGCCTACTCTTTCCGCTGAATCCCCCCATTAATTCATGTCCAAGAGTCTCCATGATAAGTAAACTACAATACTCAATTACCAAATGACAAGGCAGACCTTTAGGTTTGGAAAGCCCACCTTCAAACATACGATCATGACAGATGGGCGAGGGACCACATGGTTGGCTTAGGTGGCGAAAAAGTGGCACAACGAGCTAGTTGGTGTCTGTAAGGGACTATTCGCTGCCGGCTGAGGACCATCTTGGAAAAAAATTTCTCCTAGGGATGTCACCCACAAAATGGTGGGTAACAATGCCTAAAATATGTCATCTTGTGTGAGAGGTTGAATGGTGCCTTGTGGAGGAGGTCCAATTCTCTATATATAGTGTTCTACTTGTCTGAATGGGTTGTCTCTCTTCACTAGGGCTGACTTGACAAATTTGGAGCCAAAAATTCAAATTTCAAAATTTTATCTTTTAATACCGACATGGAGAACATGTCTTATAATAATTCTTTCAAGGGCTAAACAATGAAAATGGCACGAAGAACATGTCTTACAATTTCATTATATATTTCAAGGACTAAAATACAAATTATGAAGACCAACCATAGCTACAAAATTCAACAAGTATAGACACAGAATTCGAGGCAAGGACAGCGTGATTTTCGAGGCAGCTGGGTTGCATTTGTTGCAGAGGCACGAAATCTAATGCTGTTCAAGGGTGGCTGAGCACTGCTTTTTAAGGCCATTAAAGCTCGATTTTTGAGGCAGTTTGAGGCTCGAAATTCAAGGCAGCCTGTGGGCACAAATTTCTAGGAGCAAACTGTTGATTTTCTGAGTGTGAAGGGCATGAAAATTAAGGCAGCCAAATCAGGAATTCAAGGAACAGCTACAACACTTTCTCCGAGGAAATTTTGGGCACAAATTTCAAAGGAGATAAGTGGATTTAATTGCTATTATTTTATGCTGTAAAATTCTCTGATAAGAAGTAAAATTTCTCACACTAACTGGTTTCCCCTATTGGGGTTTTTCCAGGGTCTTTGGACCAAAAATCAGTGTGTTAAATTTGTGTGACGGCTGCATTTATTCTCAGAGAAAATGAAAGAGTAGAGTAGGCTTATGTGTTTCATATTTTAGCAAATATTCATATTTAAAAACAATAGCAAAAATCTATGTTGGGTTAGGCATTAAACTGATGTGATTCCTAAAACTGAAACTAGGTTGGGCCTACAATTTTCTACATTTTTATTTTGATCTTTCTTTATTTCTTGTATTTGGAGATGGCTAAAACACTTCATTGTTCTTATTACCTGTAGTTTAAAACTTTAATGTCCCACTGACCTACTTTAGTAACTTGTGGACATTAATATGATTCCATCTCACTTCATTTCTCCACTTCTATTGTTTATTGAGTGTGTGCAATCCCTAAAAATTAAAAAAGTTTGCAGGTAGTAGTTGCGATTGATTGGAGTGGGATAAAATTGATATGATAAACAAATTTTCTAGGGTGAGAAGATAACTTGGTTAAAACTAAATTATTTAATGCAGTGGTTTTTGAATAATTGTATGTCGTTACTCTTTAAAAACCAAAAAATTTAAGGCAAAGATGGTAGTGTCACTATTTTTGATAATGTCCTTTCAATAGTCGCTCAACTAGCCATATCACACAGATATCAGTAACATAATCCATAATCCATAATTTGTCGTGCCTTTGAGATATCTCAAAACATGCTTCGCAACAACCCAGTAAACTTTGGTAAGATCCATCATGAACTAGCTCAACTAGTTCAATGCAAAACATGTCTCAGGTTGTGTGTTGACTAAGTACATCAACGACCCGATGAGCTTCCTGTACAATGTAGCATCTGCTCACTTTGTTCTGCTAGTGTCCACCTTCCTCCATTTTGTGACTACGGGCATGGTCATGGGCTTGCGGGAGGAGTGATCTATCCTAAAAAATGATTATTAATGACAAGGGTGTGTCATATGTTTGTGTAAGTTAACTGTCTTACTTGGAATTCAATAGGCCAACTTGAAACACCAATTCATCTGCTACTTGCTAGTGTCCACCTTCCTCCAGTTTGTGACTACAGACATGGTCAAGAGGGCAGATTTGACCCTCAAAGTTTCGGTCAACTTCAGTCAACTTCGGCCTCCAAACAGCAAGATGAAACAGCCCCCAAAACGGTCAAATGCAGCCCAGTCAAAGTCTGGTCAAACAGTCAACCTGCGGTCAGCCCTAACCACAGTCAATGCTGGTCAAACAGTCAACGGATTGCCTCAATTTCTGTGCCCAGAAATGTGGCCTGCCCAAGCAGAGATAACCCTCACAAAAACGCAGTCAAACAGGTAAACACTTGATCAATGCAGCCCAAAACAGCCTTCTGGAAATTCAGTCAAACCTGGTCAACGCTAAAACAGAAAATGTCCTTCCTTTCCTTCGCACGTATGGAGAGAGGAGCTGCCCAGAAATCCGTACCCAATCAGATGAGAGAAAGAGATGTGTGAAGATGAGTGATGTCCAAATGAGGATGAGGCATCATGTATTTATAGGCTAACGTTGAGGATGAATAGACGTGACTGTTGGACTTCTGAGCCTACATGAGTTTGCTAGCCAACCTCGACAATTTGTCCATAATCAAAATAAATTCATAACTTCATTTGTACATGTCAGAATCAGATGATCTTTAGATCAATCCTACACCTCTCGGAGAAAGGAATCCAAGAAAAATATCAGCTGTTATAAATAAGATGACCCATGTGGAGTTTGGCCTTAGTTGCCAATTTTAACAAAGCATCATCATATTTATCACAAATCATGTATTCAAGACCCTCAATTTATAGAAATTTTAGTTTCCTAGCAGCCTACTCAGGTTTCAAGTTTTTGCATAAGATTGTTACCCGCAGTTCCAAATCTGGTAGATCTGATATCAAACTTTCAAATGCAATTTATTTGAACCATTTACTAGCTACCTCTACCATTATATTTTTTCAGTTGATATGAAAGTTAAATAAGCAAGCACCACCACATTAAATACACAATACACAATTATTTTTGGTCAAATTGGCCCTGGAAAAACCTCACTGCCTCTTGGGGAAAACCAGTTCTGAAAGGAGGTTTTATTTTGCTTCTTTGGAAAATTTTACAACAAAAAGAACAGTAAGAGATTACTTATATCTTCCCTCGAGTAGCTGTTCTGATGTCCTCTTTGCACTGAAACAATGAACTGATAAAGCTTCACACAGTCATCTCTCTGACCAGTGAAAATCTCAACCTCTGAACTGCTCCTCTTGCACAGGGATTTGAGCTACATATCAGTCACTATTTCTCTAAAACTCTGCCTCAGTCACAGCTTCCTTTTACACAGGAATCAAACCTCTGAATGTCTCTTCTTTGCTCCTTAAACTCAGGTTAATGTACAGTCTTTGCACAGGTCTCTTGAAAGTTGAAGGCATTCATTACTCAGAATCTGAGCCAATTCACACTCAGAAACACTTGCTGAACCCTACCCGAAATTTTCACTGGAGTTACAGACTGGCCAAAATTATATGCTCACTGACCCGAAAATTTTGGGAGAAAAACTATGGCTAACTGTGAGTAAAAGCACAGCCCCCTGAACGCTGGAAATGACCCTAAAGCTATCCCAAAACTATAGCAACTTAACTCTGCCCTTTCCCTTGATATTCGAGCTCCCCTTGAAGCATTAAACTCAGCCCTGGTGGGAGGGTCAAACTGTTGTAGGAATGGCTCCTTGCTTTCCTCCTGTAGTATATTTCCTTCACAAAGCTTACCTCCTTTCTCCTTGCTCCCATATGCTCTCCTCCTTCCTTCGAGAAGAATGAATAGAATAATCCTTCCTTTTCACTTTTGTCTCTTAGGAAAAAATGGAAACCCTATCCCTAAGATCTAATGGCTGAGATTTAATCTTGAGCCATTAGATCAATTGCTAGGATCAATCCCCCACTTGATCCCTGATACCTGTGGTCCCCATATTTTTGACTTCTTAGTACTTTTAAGGTTTTGTACCTTGGTGCACTTTTTTACATAAAGTAACTTTTAAAACATAAGTCACATTAATATTATAAAGTGAACTTTAGTACTTTACCCATAAAGTCACTTTTAGACACATGTGACTTTAATAATTTAAAATACATGGCACAACTCCACATAAAAATTACTTTAGCCCCCCTTGACATTAATAATCTCATAACGTCACTTAGACAAAAGGTGATTAAAGTGCCTCCGTAGGCCAAAAAGAAAAATGCCTAGGAAACACTTCCTTGGTACCATTTTTCTCAACACAATTGACACATTTTTAAGCAGTGCCTGAATGCTATACGTGACAGTAATAACAGTGCCTATGCTTTTATTTATCTTTATTAATTTTTGTAAACATTGTTACTCTTAAGTTGTGCCTAAGTTGTGTTTACAACATCTGATGCACACACAAATTGAACAAAATTATCAATAAACAATAATTGGGGTGGATTTCACAATAGTTTGACTGCCGATATCTACAATTGTGTATGATACCCCCCTTGAAATATCTCAAAAAATCCCACCAAAAATTCTGAGTTTGTTAAAGTTTGTCACTAAGGTGTTTCGTCAAACAGTTTGCATGAACATGGTTGTAGGTGCATTCTTTGTGTAGTTATTTAAAACAAATAATGTAGTGTCAAATAGATACCAAAAGACACTTCAAAACAACAGTATAATTTGTATTAAACCCAGAAATGTACATACCACTGAAATACACTTGCAACAGCAATATAACACCTATTTTTAGCCATGAGGGTTAGCTCAATTGATTGAGCTCCCATTGCTAAAGCACCTCAACATTGGGAGGCCACGGGGTCAATTCTCCTCGACACCCTTGGGATTCGGCTCTGATTAGTTTGGCCGGCAGGATGTGATCCCTTCGAGCGGACCTGCCCGGATTCTCCTCGTAAAAAAAAAACTCCTATTTCCCTTCTGAAAAAAACTCAGAGAAGTATCAGCAATAAATGGCTACCTTCAGAATTGATGACAGTACAGATTCAGCCTTCGATTCTGGTATGCACAACTCAGAATTTTATCTCCCATACACAGTAGTAACATTCAGCTCCCATAGACATAGTACTCAGCCCTCGAAAGGTAAACTCAACCCCATGGAACAGGGATAATTCTTGACAGTAAACTCAGCCAGCAAGAATGGCATTTAGCCCCTTCATAAAGACTGTTCTCAGCCCTCCTAGATGGAATACTTTCGACATGCTACCCAGAGAAGGAACTCTGCCTTGAGCTGGATCAAACTCGGCATGCAAAGAAGATAAGCCCTTGACCTGATATGAGAGAAGGAACTCGGCCTCTTGAAAGGTATGAACACGGCCCACTATTATCAGCCTGTCTCCTCCAGTGAATGGCCACGCAGAATGGGAATAAACTCAGCCTGTTAAAAATAATAGAGAACGCCCAAAGACTGATTATAAAATCAAGTTATCAACTGATAACACTTCCAGATCTGCTCCATTTCTGGTGGAATATGTCTGTCCTAAAGGGTTTTTAGGGCAGCAGTTTGTGATATCCACAAATGCAATTCTACTCAAGAAAACAAAGAGTAAAGAGCAGTGTGAGGAACCTAAGGTGTCTCAAAGAGGAGGAAGTCTGTACCAAATCCGAGCTGCTTGAACCCAGCAAGGATTATCTCTGTGCATTAAGAGTTTTTTTGAAGGTGCAGAGCAGAGTTTGAAAAGCAGAGCAGAACAGTTCCTTGGATAGCAGTCTGGCATTCGTAGGACTGAGGTCAGATCACAGTTCAGAGGGAGCCTCAAATTTTTGTGCATGGAAGGAGCGAATCACAATAGTTTTGGAAGATAATGGGGTGAAGGAGTTTATCAAGAATCAAATAGCTCCACCTCAAGATCCCCAACAGCTAGCCCAGCGTCCTAAGAATGACACCAAAGCAAAGAGGATCATTCTAGAGGGGGTCAGAGACCATATTATTCATCATCTCCATGAGCAGAAGATAGCATATGAGATGTTTAAAACCATCTTAGATCTGTATCAGGGTTCTAGTGATGCCAAGAAGCTAGCTCTCAAAGAGAATCCAAGAAGCATCTAGATGAGCAAAGATGAGCCCAACATCACATATCTTTCAAAGTTCACTCAAGTTCGAGATGAGCTAGGTGGTGTGGGCGAGACAATAGCAGAAAATGATACTATGAGTCTTGCGCTTCTGGGACTCCATAATTCTTGGTATGGCTTCCAGGATGAAGTGAGTGGTAGAGAAAATTCTCCCAGTTGGGAAATGTTATGGAGTGATTGCGTTCAAGAAGAAATTTGGCGAGGGACTAGAGATGGTATATCGATGAAGACAAAAGACGAGGAGAACTTTGCCCTCGTAGGCCAAGGCAGCAGAGCCAAGGGAAAGAAGGGCCAAGGAGAAGCCGAGTACAGTCAGAAGGGCGAGAAAATGAAGAAGGATCTGAGCAAGATCAAGTGCTTCCATTTCCATGAGTTCGGGCACTATGCAACCATGTGTCCTAATCGGAAGAAGGAGTTTAGGAAGGATCATGTAGCTGCGTCAGCGGAGGTAGATGCATTTTCTGCCTAGTTTGAAAAAGATTTCTCATTGATTGCTTGCATGGCAAGCTTAGTAGACAGCAGTGTATGGTATATTGATTCATGAGCATCCTTCCACATGACTGGGAACAAGAAGTATTTCAGCCACCTAAAGGAGGACATGAAGTTTCAAATCAAGCTAGCATATGATGGTATGTATGTAGCTAGAGGAGTTGGTACTGTCAGTTTTCAGAGAGTCAAGTAATCCTCTTCATCTCAAAGATGTCCTCTATGTTCCATGCCTTAAGCGGAATCTTGTTTCGGTAGCTACCTTTGAGGACAAGGGTTATGATGTCATCTTCAGTAAAGGTAAGGCTTACCTCCAACACTTTGCTTCTGGATATAAGAAGCAGATAGGTGTGAGGAAGAAGAATTTGTACTTACTACAAGTTGAGACAAGTGCAGCCTTGAGCAGCAAGGCAGGAATCTCTCAGAGTAGAGAAGTGATGGATGAACGAGAGTAGGATAGAGCTCTCAAGATGGAGCCTCAACCAGTATCTCAGTTTGAGCCTCTACTAGTTGGCAGTTGGGCCGACCAACAGGATGATGAGAAGCAGAGCCCAGGGTAAGTGGAGGCAACCACTCAGTCAGTGACTCCTAGTACAGGGAGAGTTTGAGCCAAGTAAGCAAAAGATAGTTGCATCTTCCAGTAGCACCTTTAGCTAGAGGAAGCAGCGACAGAGGTACATATGGTACATGGCACTTATGACTAAAGTGATAGACTCACAGAGCATGGTTGGAAAGAACAAGTCTTCAAATCAAATTCCGTAGAAGCAATCAAGGAAGTCTTCTAGTTTAGTGGGAGCAGTTGCAGCAACAAAAAACATGGCAGAGTTGGAGACAAATCCAAGTGGATGAGGTTCTTCTAGAAGCACCTTCATCACTAAGAAGGAGTGTTGAAAATTGCAGCGAGAGAATGTCTTATGGCTGGTGCCTTAGCTAGAAAGGCTGAGTTTGTCTTTTCTTTTACCATGGACAAGTTCATGGAGATTGATGAATTCGTGGAGATTGCAAACTCATGCATGGAGTTGGAGCCTGGAGAAACAGTTAAGTGGATCTCCAAATGGTAGTTCGAGTTTGGAAGAGAACGAACTAGGAGCTTCAGTCTTGATTGAAGCCTGGATGAGTTAAACAAGCAATTAACTTCGTTAACTAGTCAATCTCAACTCGTGTTCAAAATTTGTACTCACCAGATTTAGCATAGATCTAATCAATAAAAGGAGGAGAAAGGCATAAATTTAATCAATTGTTTCGTGCACAAGGTTGTGAGACAAAGCAAGCTCACGAGTTTTGTGAGAGAGGGAGAGATCCTTGTTGTGAGAGCATACCTTGGAGGAGCCAATACACTATGATAGAGAGACTTCTTGCTCCCATATTTGCACTAGGATTTAGGAGGTTTTTCCTAAATAATAGGGGCCAAGAATGCGCTAGGAAATAGGAGGAACCAATGCAAGGAAATAGGGCTTGGCAAGACGCAAGGAAGTAGGAGCAGAGGTCAAGGTTTTGCAAGGTGTGCCCGGCTAGTATAGCGTGAGGATCAATTTATTTATCAATGTGATAAATTGCCCTGTAAGAGATCAGATTGCTCAAAACTCTATCAATAAAATTCTACAGCAAGGAGAGGGTTTTCCTAGTTGGGTTTCCCAAGAAAAATTAATGTGTTATTGTGTGACTCTGTTTTTATCTCTGTGATTATTCCGCTGCTTATGAGTGTTGAGCAACTATGTGTCTTCGTGAAAAGAATTTTTGCTTTCAGATTGTAGTTTCCATTAATTTCATATTATTCATTCAAGAAGTTGCAAAATTCTGTGGAAATTAAACATTGAGGCTCAGAGGGAGAGTCAGCAACCTCTAGAGGTCATGGATCAAGATGGCCATGCAAGGAAGACATGGTTAGGATAGCCATGCAAGATGGCTCAGAAGCGAGAGGCTTCTAGGAGCATGGTTCTCGGCTCGAGTTCCATGTCAGGAAATGGTAAAAGCTTTTGTGTCAGAGGGAGCAACTACAATGGATGTGATGAGCTTGGAGACGGATTTGAGTTATCGAAGTACCTTCCTCACTAAGAGGAAGTGTTGGATTGTGTAGCCCAATAGGACTTCCACATTGGCTTGGTGTCTTAGTATGTGGTAAAACAGTGCGAAACACGCATATGGATTTCCAAAATGAATTAATTAAATTGATTGAGCAACAATACTCAATAATAATACAGAGATATTTACAAAGATAGAAACATCAAGTTTCTATGTAAAGAATCAGTTTCATTTAAGAAATTGCTAAAGTAAGAAAATTAGCAACAGCTAAAAAGAATGAGCATTAAATTAAAATAGTATTATTCTAATACCCTCCCTTAATGCTCAATCTATTTACAGCACCAATAGATCCCCTAAATTTTACAAACTTATCAGGACCAAGAGGCTTGGTGAAGATATCTGCGGGCTGCTCTGTTATGGGAACATATCTCAACTGAACGGATCCGTCTTCAACAAGCTGGCGAATGTAGTGGCAATGAGTTTCCACATGTTTTGTTCGTTCATGAAAGACGAGATTTTTGGCAGGTTTGAGCACTCCCTGATTATCACAAAACAAAGAAGTAGGACCTATCTGGGAAACATGCATATCTGCAAGCATATGTCGAAGCCAAACTGCCTCACAGGATGCCTTAACTGCTCCCCGATACTCTGCTTCTGTTGAGGAGATGGCCACGGCTTGCTGCTACACGCTTTGCTGCTATCCAATGATCAGCTTTAGGGGCTGACATGAAGCGGGAAATTTAGCTCACTGCAAAACTGATGTCTGGTCTGGTGGCAGTAAGATAGATGAGACTGCCCACTAATTGCCTAAATAAAGTTTCATCCACAGGGAGAGAGGATGACTGAGCTGAAAGTTTGAGCCCTGGTTCCATAGGAGTCGTGGCTGGTTTGCAATC
>APFE031624603.1:22683-114199 GCA_000404065.3 Pinus taeda | reverse complement strand
AAAATAATTAATATTTTTAATGAAGTCCCTAAGTCTAAACTTAGGGAAATTAAAATATTAATGTGAATTAATATAAAATTGTGTTAGAATGGTCCAAAAGACATGGTTCAAGCCAGATCTAATCTTAGCCGTCGATTAGGGACTTAATCTTGGCCGTTGATTTGTCAACAAAAAAAGTATAAGAGGAGGCTTGTGGGTCACTTGGAGAATACACCAGAGTGATCAGTCATTCATTTTGCTAGAGCGAGGTTGCTAAGCAAAGTTGAATCAGTGATCAGCAGCGAGGGGTAGTGAGTACGAGGCAGAGAGGCAGGGACAATACTGGGAGACTAGCACAGAAGCAGAGGGAGTGAGAGCAGCAACCAATCCAGGCTACGTAGAGCCCAGTAGAGGCAGCACAGAGCCCAGAGAGACTGCGTCATCCACGCAGAGGGCGGAGGGAGTGACGAAGAGGCTTCTAGAGGTTGTGTAGTGCCTCATGGGGCTGATGCAGAGGCCAGAAGGGCCAGCGCTAAGCTTCAGTTGTGCTGGAGAGGGTTTCTTGGGACAGGTTTTCTGAATCCCTGTTTTTGGATATAGACGTATTGTTGTCGTGTATTTTTGTCTGTCGGGTGAGCTAGTTAGGCACCCAGTTGTACTCAGATAGACTACATAATAATATAACCCTCTGAATAGTTGCATCGGTTTTCCCACATTGGGTTTTTCTGGGGACATTGGTCCAAAAATAACGGTGTCACTTGTGTGCTTGTTTTCTTTCAGTTGATGATCTGTAGATGTTGTGACTGTATTGTGTTTATTTCAGTATTTAATGTATTAAATAACTTGTTCGATTTTAAACGAGTAGAAGAAATAACCCAGCAAAATACAGATTAATTTTCTCACAGATAGACTTAGAAAATTCAACATGGTATCAGAGCGTGGTTGCAGATCACAAGAAAAATGAAGGCATCAGCCGACCAGAGCATTTGCAGCAAATTCAAGTGTCCCGAGTGACAGGGTTGATCCTTGCAAAAGGCAACAGAGGAAGGAGTGACGCAGAGGGATTGCGTCATCAGTCTGGACCAGAGAGAGGCCAGCATAGACGCTGAGGGAGGCAGAATCAGGCTCACGCAGAGCCATATAAAGGCTAGGAGGGCTAACACAGTTGGCTGACGGAGCTGATTTGCCAGTGCCAGGATTGCGCAGAGCCAAGTGGCTTAATCCTTCAGTTGTTGGGGCATAGGAGGTTGTAGGTAGTTTGCGGAGCGAAGCTGGTGGGGTATTGTGGTCAGAACAGTTCCCAACAGGGCAAGACCAAGGTAGAGGGAGTTGCTACCAAGGTGGATTTCTAGCCAAAGAATCCGGATTAGTGTTGCAGTTGCACAGACGATTGGAGAGGGGCAACTTGATATTGGCAAAAGGATTTCCCGGAGGGAAATCAGGTCTCAGGGGGAGTCCACAAGAGAACTTCCAAATGGGAAGTAAAGAGACTCAGCAGGAGTCGACAGAAGAGTAGAGAGATGGCCATGAATGGGCTGAGAGATCAAGACAGGCTGGACGGAGCGTCAAACTTTGTGGTCTGGAAGGCCGGGATCTTGTCCATTCTAGATAGACATCGCATCAAGGGCTTCGTCTAGAGAGTGATAGCTATCCTAGTTGACCCAGTAGCTAATGAAAGGTACGAGGAGGCAATGGTTAAGGCAGAGTGCATCATCCTTGATGGGGTCAAGGATCATGTGGTACCACATATTGCCGAGAAGGAAACAGCAAAGGAGATGTGGGACACTTTGAAGACATTGTACCAGCATACTCCCGTGCAGAGGAAGATGCTCCTGGAGAATCAGCTAAGGGCATACCAGATGCAGAAGGGAGAGCAGATAGATGTCTTCCTCGGTCGGTTGAAAGAGATCCATGACCAGCAAACTTCCATAGAAGCCACGCCAGATGAGGAATTGATGGTGAAGACCGCACTTAACACAGTGTCTGAGGATTGGGAGGTATTTGTCCAAAGCATACTAGGCAGGACGAGTCTTTCGGATTGGGAAGAATTGTGGGCGGCTCTTCATCAAGAAGAGATTAGACGGCTAACCAAGGCGAGGAGTAGCGACAAAGGGGTCAAGATCAAGGAGGAAGAAGATGCGGCTCTAGCATCTGCGGGAAAGAAGGAAAGAGGAAGAAGAAGGACCTCTCCAATGTCTGAGGAAGAAAAGTAAGGGAGAGGCTTCTGACTCGAAGGCAGCGCCAGCAAAGTCGGAGAAAGAAGTCGAGGAGGATGACGAGTGTGCCATGAGTGCTCATGTTCCACTTGAGAAGAAGTGCGGAGACATCGAGCTGTAGTCAGGACGACTACAGGCGATGAGGTGCAAGATCCTTGAGGTACCCAACCTCTTGGATTATACCTTGCTACAGGAGCCTCGAAGAGGAGTAGCAGGACTGGCGGATGTCGATAGAGATGGATGCAAATGAAGCGACAAAGAGCGCTATAGTGCAGGAGTCCTTGGACAACGCGAGGCTAGCAAGTTGCAACAGTCCAAGAGGCACGGGAGTGTTGCACTAGTGCAGGATGGCACAGAGAGGTGTGCAATGGTGTGAGATGCAGAGAGTTGTTGTAGCAGTGCAGAGATCAGAGAGGGAGCACTTGTCAACGGCAGAGGGAGCTTCAGGATCAAGAGTACTCTAGCCTAACAGAGAGGTCAGAGTTGAGAGATTAGTTAATTACTTCTCAGTAATTGAGTTGCAGTGCATCAGTTACCAGTGGTAGTGATATGGGCAGCACGATGCAGCATGAAGAGAGGAGATGCAGTGCAGACGCAACAGTGGCAGTTGCAGGGCCATGGGTAGCAGCACCGATGCAGAGGGAGCTGTCGTACAGATGTTGCAATGGCAGTGGCAGAGCTATGGGCTGCAGTATAGGATGCAACAGTGCAGAGGATGTTGAGCAACAGGGCGGTATCAGCACAGGGACCGATGTCGGATGATCGAGGTAATACTCAGTGAAGAGTATTGCTAGAGCACAGTCCTCACTAAAAGCGAGTGTTGATTTGGGGTAGCATCGGATGTGCTCTAGCCACAAAATTTGGTGGAGAAGTTAGGGCACATGAGATCTCCAATATCCAGAAAGAGTTTGGGCAGATTCTAAACAGTTTAAGAGATATTAAAATACTTAATATTTTTAATGGAGTCCTTAAGTCTAAACTTAGGGAAATTAAAATATTAATGTGAGTTAATATAAAATTGTATTAGAATGGTCCAAAAGACATGGATCAAGCCAGATCTAATCTTAGCCGTCGATTAGGGACTTAATCTCGGCCATTGATTTGTCAACAAGAAAAGTATAAGAGGAGGCTTGAGGGTCACTTGAAGAATACACTAGAGTGATCAGTCATTCATTTTGCTAGAGCGGGGTTGCTAAGCAAAGTTGAATCAGTGATCAACAACAAGAGGCAGTGAGTACTAGGATGTTGACCAACAGTACAGGATGAAGCAGTGTAGAGAATGTTGGGCAACAAACCTAGCATCAACACAGGGACCGATGTCGAATGATCAGGGTAATACTTAGTGAGGAGTATTGCTAGAGCACAGTTCTCACTAAGAGGGAGTGTTGATATGGGGTAGCATTGGATGTGCTCTAGCCACAAAATTTGGTGGAGAGGTTATAGTACATGAGATCTCCAATACCCAGAAAGGGTTTGGGCCGATTCTAAACAGTTTAGGAAATATTAAAATAATTAATATTTTTAATGAAGCCCCTAAGTCTAAACTTAGGGAAATTAAAATATTAATGTGAATTAATATAAAATGTGTTAGAATGGTCCAAAAGACATGGATCATGCCAGATCTAATCTTAGCCATCGATTAGGGATTTAATCTCGGTCGTTGATTTGTCAACAAGAAAAGTATAAGAGGAGGCTTGAGGGTCACTTGGAGAATACCCCAGAGTAATCATTCATTCATTTTGCCAGAGCGGGGTTGCTAAGCAAAGTTGAATCAGTGATCAGCTATGAGTACGAGGCAAAGAGGCTGGGACAATACTGGGAGACCAACACAGAAGCAGAGAGAGCGAGAGCAGCAATCAATCTAGGCTACGTAGAGCCTAGTAGAGGCAGCGTAGAGACTAGAGAAACTGTGTCATCCACGCAGAGGGCAGAGAGAGTGACGCAGAGGCTTCTCGAGGTTGCGCAGTGCCTCAGAGGGCCGATGCAGAGGGTCCTGCGGCTGACGGATGTCAGTAGGACGCTGACGCAGAGGCCAGAAGGGTCAACGCTGAGCTTCAATTGTGTCGGAGAGGGTTCCGTGGGACAGGTTTTCTGAATACATGTTTCCGGATATAGAGGTATTGCTGCCGTGTATTTTTCTCTGTCAGGTGAGCCGGTTAAGCACCCAGTTGTAGTCAGATAGACTGCATAATAATATCACCCTCTGAATAGCTGCACCAGTTTTCCCGCATTGGGTTTTTCTGGGGACATTGGTCCAAAAATAACGATGTCACTTGTGTGCTTGTTTTCTTTCAGTTAATGATCTGTAAATGTTGTGATTGTATTGTGTTTATTTCGGTATTTAATGTATTAAATAACTTGTTCGATTTTAAACAAGTAGAAAAAATAAACCAGCAAAATACAGAGTAATTTTCTAACGGATAGACTTAGAAAATTCAACAGAATGAAGTCTTTCAGGTAGCGAATTGAAACAGCAGATGGGGACAAGATTTCCTGTTAGATTCCTAGAATGTTTTAAAAGCTGGTTTCTTGAAAAATCTGTAGCTGCACAGAGCACACTCCCTTGCTTTGTTATCTGGGGACTTTATTTCAAGGAATGATTAACAGTTCAAGGAGAGAACAAAGCTACTAGTCAGATTGCCCATCAAATCAGATTCCCATCAGTTGCACCTGGAAGCCCCAAAAGATAATGTCAGAGAAAGTACTCAGAATGCCTGAAATTATCTATTCAAAAGCATAGGGTTTCTTTGATGGAGCCTGTCAAGGAACTCCAAGTATGTGTGGCTCTAGGGGTATTTTATATTTGTCGGTAAATAATTATTTTCTCGTAAAGTATGACAGTGGGCACGGTACAAACAACAGAGCTGAGTGTCTGGCTCTGTGGTTAATCATGAAATGTGCAGTGGACAAAGGTCTGGATTCCGTTCAGGTTTTTGGCAAAGATGCTAGGGACTGGACAAATAGTAATACTTTTATTAAGAGTTTGGCTCTTGTTCCATTCCTAAAGAGGACTCTTGAGGAAAAAACAAATAAATAGATATTTTTTCTCTCAAATTTGCGGAGAATTCAATTCTGAAGCTGATAGGTTATCTAAGGAAGCTCTCTCACTGCAGGAAGGAACTCTTTCAGAGCAGAAGTTCAAGGATGGGCAACAATGGTAGGAAGCTGTTCGTTTACCAAATTAAATTCTTCAGAGACGTATTTTTTTGTATTATGAATATTGAAAGTTGCTGATGGTGGAAAACATAAAAGCCTCGTGTATGTATTTGTGGTGCTTAATTGCACAATCAGGGAATTTAATTGAGCCATGAAGAGTGTAATTAACAGGAACAGATGACAAACTAAATGTCTGTTTAGGCGTAGAGTCCTTGTGACTCAATAGGTGTCAAATAGACAGTTATATGTATACTCTGATTTCAGCCTTTGAAATATCGAATATAAAGTTTTTTCCATGGAAAAAAGGACAGTAAATATGGACAGTAATGGCCAAAATGGTATGGGAAGGAAGTTGATTTAACCAAATTTTATAATTTAATTATACAAATGAATGATAGCAATGACAATAGCCATAAAATGGCCAGACCTGTCAGTCTGTACACAGACTGAGTTTTACGATATACTTTGAATCAAGTCATTGCTGTAAATGCACCTAGTACTGATTAAAGCAGTACTAGAAGCTATTCCAATCTATTGGATGCCATTAGCCTGGATCCCCAAATCTATATTGGAAAAGGTGAGAAGGATATGCTTTAAATTCCTGTGGTCCAGGAATCAGGAAAAAAGTGTTCTTCCTTGGCTCCGTTGGAAGTAGCTGGCTTTCCCCAAATTACTGGGTGGCTGGGGATTGAAAATTATCTTCATGTTTGCAAAAGCTCTGGCAGCAAAAAGCAGCTTGAGACTTCTCACCAATCAGAATTTATGGACCTCGGTAGTCAAGCATAAATACATTGCTCCAAGCTAGCTTGAGGAATGGATCAGAAGGGAGGACAAACCGAGGGGCAATATCTCAGTCATATGGTGATCTATCCTCAATTCCTTTGATGTCATTGGTAATGGGCTTGCCTGGAGGGTTGGGAATGGCAAGAAAGTCAAAATCGGGATGGACCCATGGCCTGGAAGTAGAAATACTCACGTACTCCCTCAGCCCCTAACTGAACATTAAGGGGCAGGGGCATTTCAAGGCTTGTAAGTTGTCCACAATGCACATAGCCAATCCAGGAACCACCACTATCTAGAGGCAAGGCTGGAAATAGCAACAGAGTTGGGAATCAAGAAGCAATATTTGGAGGCATGGAATGACTATCTATCTGCTTTATCCAACAGCCATCTCAAGGTCACAGATCGGGAGGATAAATTGCTTTGGACTACATCCCCCACGGGATTTTACACTTCGAAGCTTGGATAAATTGCCTATTGGAAATACTGAGAGGGGGGTGAATCAATATTTCACTTCAATTAGTTAATTTTGTTGATCTTCAGAACATTAATTAGCATTAGCATAAAAACATAAGTTATCATCACACCACATGAACAGATAATAACATCATTCAACAATGAACAACATCCAAGATAGTAGACGAGATTTTTAGGTGGAAACGCTTTCGGGAGAAAAACCATCGAACGCTTCTTAATATAGGTCTTCAAAATTTACATCAATTAGGAAGCTCCAACTTCCAAGATTTATCAGCTCCAACTAAAGGAGGCTCCAACCTGAAGGATGCTCCAACGCCTTGTTTTACTAGCTCCAACTACAAGGATGATCGAACACCCCGGTTTAGAGGCTCCAACCTGAAAGACGATTCAACGTTGTGATTTACAAGCTCCAACTAGAAGGATGCTCGAACGCCCTACACAGGCTCTAACCTACCCTATTCAACACGCAGACAATGTTTCACAGTTTTCAAACTAGATCCACTTGTGCTTAATATCAAAATATATAACATCAAAATATTCTATTGACTTTGTCGATTTGGAACACTAACATAGGGATGCGGGGGAGTGCTCTGCCCTCCCCACCCTTCCCCCCAAATCCGCTTCCGAAGCATGCTTCGCTCGGGAGTGGATCCGTAGCGATCTCGGAAGAAATTTACACTCGTTGGTTTTTCAGGAGCGAATGCAGGAGCTATCAGAGAGCGATCGCTCCCTGACAGCTCTCGTTCGCTCCCAGAGCGATTTTTTAAGTTGAATCGCTCCTCATGGGCAAAAATCGCGTAGTCAGATTTTGGAGGGAGGGGAGGGGCCAAAAGAAATAAAAGGCCTCCTCCCCTCCCACAATGTACATTTGCATATTGAGAGAGCAAGAGAGGGCTTTTGGAATTGGAGCTTGAGTTGAGGAGGAAGATTGAGAGGGTTGCTTGGGAGCTTGAGGAGATTGCAAGAGAGATTGGAGCTTGGGATTGAAGGCACCACTGGAGAGCCAAAGATGTAGGGTCTAGACTCTAATCTAGCATTTATGTTTTTTATATGTTCATTGTTAAATGAAAGATGTTTTCTTCTCTCTTTCCCATTCCCATTCCTCCATTTTATTGCAAGAAAGAAACTATAACTCCACCAAAGTTCAAAACTTCAAATGGCATGGCTATATGGCTTGGGATTCTCTTGATGTTGGTTCCATTTTATGTTATAATGGTGTTGGGGAGCAGAAGAAGAGTGATGAAGACGATGAAGAAGTGGGTAGTGGTGGATTTGAAAACCTGGAGAGGAGGAGCACCAAGAGGAAGAGGGCGAGGCTAATGAGAGTGGAAATGATGAGGACAAAAAAACGGAAGTAGAAATATGTTACTAGGCTTTCAGAAGGGAAAGGGGGTGGAACCGCTAAATTTACATGCGCCCATTGCAAAATCGCTTACACAAGTTCATACACCCGTGCCAGAAAGCATCTCTATAGGAAAATGGAATGGGATGGAAATAAACAAATAGGAATCAAAACTTGTGGAACTATGTCACAACAACAAAGAACCAAATACATAAGGGAAGAGGAGGAAGACCAATACAAATCTAAAAGATCAAAGGGTGACTTTGAACATGACCCCGCTAGCCCACAATCACATAGACTAAGAACTCCATAAACATCCACCCATGGTAGTGGATATAGAGGCACGGGTACAAACATCCCTTTAAGGTGTAGAACCATATCAGATTTCCTTGATCAAGGATGTAGGGATGATGTGGATGCAAAAATTTTCCAGTTTCTCTATGCATGTGGGATACCATTCAATGTTCTTCACTCACCTTATTGACATGAAATGGTTGGCACCATCAATGATGCCCCTAAAGGATACAAGAGCCCTGGGTATGACAGGGCTAGAACCATGGGACTTGAGCATGAAAAAGCCAAAATAACACATACCTTTGGTAAATTGACAAATTCCTTGAATGACTATGAGGTATCCATTGTATCTGATGGTTGGACAAATGTAAAAGGCAAGCCATTGATAAGTGTTCTTGGTGTGTCTACTAGTGGTACAATCTTCCTTTCAGCATATGATTACTCATAAAAGTTCAAGACCGTCATCAACATTGCAGAAACCTTACTTCAAACAATTGAAAGTATTGGGCCATACAATGTCATCCAAGTCATCACTGATAATGCTTCTAATTGTAGGTTAGTGGAAGCAATTATTGAGGATAAATACCCCAACATATTTTGGTTTGGGTGTTTGGTTCACACAATGGACCTTTTGATGCACAATATTATTAAGAGCAAACAACCTCAATACAAATGGATTAGTGATTTGTAGAAGAAAGGCAAAATAATGATAAAATTTATTAACAATCATAGCAATACCCATGGGCTTTTCCACAGTCACTCAAGGTTGGAGTTGTTGAAGATTGCAAAGACTAGATTTGCTAGTTATTACCTCTTCATGCGCCTTTTGAAAGAAAGAGTCATTGGTTAGCATGGTATCAAGTCAACATTGGCAGGTATTAAAGGGCAAGGCTCCAACCGCACTTGATAGGGAAGGTTTTCAAGAGGCGGAGGACAATGCTCTTGATGGTTTGTTTTGGGCACGTGTGAGGGATGTTTTGCAATACACCAAACCCATTTATAACATGAGTCGCTTTGCAGATATAGATGCACCAGTGATTGGGGAGGTGTATGAGCAGATGGATACCATGTTGGGGCAAATAAAAGATATTGTTCAGCAAAAAAAATCCCAACTTGTGTGATATTATTTACAATTTTGTGTGTGCGTGGTAGGATAAACTTAATGTTCCACTACATGCTTTGGCATATATCCTTATGCCAAATTACTATTCTCCATCTTGGTTTGGAAAACCTGCAACTGGGGGTGGGGTTAGGACCAAACCCCATACATATCCAAAGATACAAAATGAATATATCACAGCATTAGACAAGTTGGTCCCTAGCAGGGAGGAGTGTGCTAGATTGTGTCTTGAATTAGGCAAATACTTCACTAGCACTAGATTGTTTGGTTCTTTGCATGCAATGGAAGATATGGATAGATTGGATGTTGTCACATGGTGGGACATCTATGGCGGCTAGGGACTTTTGGGAAAATTGGCAAAACAAGTGCTTTCACAAGTTGTAAATACTTCTTCTGTAGAGAGGTGTTCGAGCACGTATAGCTTCATCCATAATATGAGAAGAAACAACCTCAATGAAAACCGAGTAGAAAGCCTGCTTTTTGTGCAGTACAACTTGAGGTTGTTGACACATTATTGTCGCTAGGCTCATGATGATACATTATATGATACTTGGGACAACTGAAGAAAGTTCAACCCCCACTCCAGTTATCAATTTTCCTTATCACTCCATGCATTTAGTTTTAAATCCAAACATGATAAAAATTCTAAAATCTGGAAATGACAATATTTTTCTGAAAACACAAATTTAGAGATTTCACAACTGCTGAAATTGCAGAAATAAAACACAGCAAAATTATGACAGCCACACACAGAAAATAACACAGTGAGTTTTTGTCAATGTGACCATGGAAAACCCCCCTACAATTCTTGGGGAAAACCAGTTTTAGAGCTCTTCTTTATTTCTGAAAATGTTTTTACAAAGAAACTGAAATACATAGTAAAATTCCGGCAACCACAAATTACAACTTATCTCGATTTCCATGCTTGAACTCCCCCTCGAAAATTGTGCCAATTAGCAAACAGCCAAAAAAGAAAATTTCTAACAATAAAACAGCACTAAATGTTGTACGACGTGCCTCGAAAAACGTGCCCATAACTTCTTGTACATACTGTACCGATCGTACGAATTTTAGCTATATGGTTGCCTCGAAAATTGTGCCCAAATCTGCCTCAAAATTTGAGCCCTTGTTGTTGTCCCTCTTCCTCGATTTATGTGCCTTTTTCCTACTATACGGTTTTGCCTTTGGGATGCGTTTCAATTAATGTTGTTGCCCGGATTTGTCGAAATGTCTTCTTGCTACTCTCTTTCACTTCCTCACTGCTTAGAAATTTTCTCCTTGCTCTCTCTTCTCTTTCTCTCAGATGCTCATAAAACAATGAATGATATTTTCCTCCTCTTCTCCTTTTACTCTCTAAAATTTAAATGACCTCTTGGGTTACCCGAAGATCTAATGGTTGAGATTCATTTAGATCTAGGGATGAGAATAAATGTGCATTTAATTCTCACTTTCTATTTTTTAACTCACCCACTTAAATAAGGACCCACTAAGCCTTTTATTTCCATAGTCACTTTTTCACTTTCTAATTCCTCATTGACTTTAATAAAGTCACCTTTAAATTAGAATGTAACTTTACCACTTATAAAGTCACTTTTAAATTAAAATGTAACTTTACCACTTATAATGTCACTTTTAAATTAAATTGACTTAACCACTTATAAAGTCACTTTAGGAGGAAAGTACAAATAAATTTGGACACTTTTGCCTAGGCCAAAGATCAAAGCCTTAGGGAACCACTTGTCTCTGGTACCCAAATTTTAACAACAACAACCTAGAGGAAGATAATTTGGAGGATGGAGCTCTACATCTAGAAGAATTGGGATCACAACTTTTGAAAGATGTTGATGATGTAACAGCAGTAGCCATGCCACCCCCATCATCCAGTAGCAGTGCTCGAGCTCCCACAAGCTTTTCCTTTATTGCCACCACCTCCATCTACATCCTCACGTGTAGGTCATGTGCCTTCTGGTTTTGGTTTTGGACATGGTCATCTGACTATGCGGGAGGGGACTTCTAGTAGACCACAACGACCTTCTCAAAATAGACATTTCTCATGGCAAAAGCTAGAGGAAGCAATAAATAATAGATTTACTTGTCTTTTCTAGTTTCCAGTAGTTTTTAACTTTTTATAACTATTGACTCTTTCATATTTATTATGATATTTTTTGTAAACAATATATGACAATTTAAGTTTGATATTTGAAGTTGGCAATTATAACTCATTGGTAATGAATTATCAAATATGATGCTTCGTGAAAGTTGAAACATTTCATTTCATGTTAGATATTCTTTGTTATAGTTTGGTTACTTGGTAATGGTAATGGTTACAAGTACAACTTTAGTGATCAATGATGATAAATGTTAAGTATTAAATTTTGAAAGCTTGAAACTTTAAGATTGATGAATCATGAGACTCGATATGTTGTATGTTACTAACTCGTGGACGTGGTTGATGAAGATTATAACTTCTAGATGATTGATGTTATATGGTTCCATCCATTGTTTTATGCTTTTTATATCTAATTCATCATTCGACATGCTTTTGTTGACATATATGCATCAAAATATATAAAAATATATATTATATAAAAATTTGCTCCCGATCTAAGAGCTTTTGAAAATATCGCTTCCAACTGTGAGAATTTGGAGAACCAAATCCCCTACTGCAGCATACTGATATTATTTCTCCTTTGTTAATTCATGCAAGTTATTTACATTGTAAATATTGAAGTAAATACGACTGCAGCCTTCACTAATTAAATTAAATGCGGAAACAAGAACTGAGAAAGAAGAAATAACACACACACAAGTGACACCATTGTTTTTGGACAAATGTCCACGAAAAAAAGCAGGAAAACTAGTGCAGCAACTGAGGGTTTGTATTATTATGCAGTAGTTTCTGAATACAATTCTTCGGATGCCCAAACTAGCAATCCTATATAGAGATCTAACTGGACCAAAGATAGTGAGATGATCTCACCCTGCCACTGGAAAATTCGGCACTAGTCTGCACTAGAGATGAGCCTTTGCGCAATTACTGCAAAGCACTATGTCACACCTACATAGTTACTGTGTCACTACTGTTAGGACTGCGTTGCGCCTCCTCTTGATCTCCTGCTAGCTTGAAACTTCGGCCCTTTGGCCTCCTGATCTCACACCCGGACTCTGACACTAGATCCCGACTGGTCCCCAGTAGAAATACGGACTCCCTCTAAAGCTCTGCACTGCCTCTATGTGGCATTGTGTTGCCTCTCCAGACTACTCTCTGCCCTCTCTGCCTTGCACTCTCCCAATCAGAAAAACTTCCTCCGGAAAACTATCCCTACCCCTTACTGCAAATATCTCCTCGATGATCTCTTTGGCTGCTTTGCACTCCTCTTGAGAAATCAATCTCTTGATTCCACTCGATGTGTCTTCCAAATTCCCATCGAAGTCCTTATAACCTTCTCGTTGAGTAATCAACGGCCCAGATTAAATTCTAATCAATGAATCAAATCATATTGACTCGATCTCTATCGTCTTCTAAAAGATTCACACCTAGTTCTATTAATACCCTTTAATTATTTTAACTTCCTAAGTTTATACTTAGGCATCCATTAAAAACAATTAATTATTTTAATAAAACTCTCTCCAGGTGGAGTTTCCCAAAACGATTTCTGGGTATTCTGGAATACAAGTGTTCCAGCCTCCCTGCCAATTTTGAGGCACAGAGCACATTCGATGCTACCATAAATCAACACTCCTTCTTAGTGAGGAATGTGCTCTAGTAATGCAACCTGTTGAAGCATCACCCTGACTCTGTAACATCTCCCTCTGCGCTGCTGATGTCGGACATCACTGCCCACTAACTACCACGCAAATGATGCATTTGTGTTGTTGTTGACTCTGGATGTTGCTGCCAACTGCATCTACACTGTAACTCCCTCTCATCTGTTGCAACTGAGACACCATCCAAAACACTGAACTAAAGGTGTTCAGCATGATGCATCTGTTGTTGGAGTTCTAACTACTACTAGTCTCTACGTTGACCCTCTGAAGTCTCTACGTTGCTACTGACTCTGCACTGCTGCCAACTCTGCTCTACATTGCTCAGTCTTTGGCACTCCTAGCCACTGCAACTATCACTCTGACATTCCTCTGCACCAACTGACATTGTTCCATCCTGCTACTTCTGATATGGACTCCCGCAGCAAGGTATTAATCCATGAGGTGGACTCTTCAATGGACCCTACCCATCTACGGTTCTTTCGAACTACAGTACTAGATCACCCCACCTCTCCCGTAGAGGCATCTAGGCAATCATGGTAAACTCCTCCTCGATCCTTGCAGTTGCAGCCTACAGATCATGTTTCTTGTCCTTGTCCTTCTTCTTGAGAGGACAATGCATAGCGTAGTGACCAAAATCACCACACCAAAAACATTTGATCTTAGAAACGTCCTTCCTCTGCTGCCCCTTTGATGCAAGGGTTGTATTCTCCTCCTCCTCCTTGGGCTTCATCCCACTGCTGCTGCTGCCATCAAGTTTGCACTTGACTAAGTCTCGCCTCATCTCTTCCTGTTGAAGAACAACCCACATCCCTTCCCAATCCAGCACTTTCTCTCTGCCCAGGATACTCTGGACAAATACTTGCCATTCTTCTGAGACTAGATTCAGGGCCAACCTCCCCATCTCTGTAGGCTGAGGTGATGATCCTACAGCTGCCAACTGATCTCAGACTTCCTGAAGCTTCGATAGGAACGAATCAATGCATTCCCCCTTCTGCATCCTCACGAATCTTATTTTATCCTCCAAGTATATATTTCGTTGCTCGAAAGATCCTTGATATAACGTAGCCAAGGCATCCCACATCTCTTGGCCATCCCTCTGCCAGCGATGTGACATACAACGTGATCCCTCACTCGGTCGAGGATCAACCGCTTGGCCTTCACCATCTCAGCCTTGTACTTCTTAAGCGGATCTGCATCGGCGGGTACAATTACCACACTATCGACATGGGCTTTGATATCATGCTCATCTAGAAGGCAGGAAACCATAACCTTCTAGATCACATAGTTGGATGCTCTGTCCAATCGTTCTTGATCTCTCAGCCCATTAGCTGCCATCTCTGCCAACAAAAGGTCGAATTGCTCCCCTCCACTGCGCAGCTGCTGGGCTGGCCTACACATTCTTTGCTGGAGTTGGTAGATCTGCTCCTCGCTATTGCCGCTTAGCAACTGGGAAATAGAATTCCTTGGCTCGGAATTCATTGAGGAAGAAATTCTCTCAAAAGGTGTCTTCTTCCTTCTTATGTCGCTTTTCTAACCCCAGCAAACGCAACAAAAAACTGCGTCCCACTTGTAGACTACTTTGCGCTGAATCTACTGCTGTGCCACTCCCTCTGCCACTGACAAATCATGAACTGGAAATCTTACCTCTCTGTCAACACACTCAGAGAGAGATTTTCCTCGAGAATCTTGCCCTCCTAGCCTGGATTATGCAATCCCTCTGGGGATTCGATCTGTTGCCTAAGCAGCACTTCGATCTCCCTCCTTCTCTTCAACGTTGGGCTCTTGCGATCTGCTCTCTTGCTTCACTTGTGCTCTGATACCATGTGAGAATTTGGATAACCAAATTCCCTACTGCAACATACTGATATTATTTCTCCTACTTATTAATTCATGCAAGTTATTTACACTGTAAATATCGAAGTAAATATGACAGCAGCCTTCACTAATTAAATTATATGCGGAAACAAGAACTGAGCAAGAAGAAATAACACACACACAAGTGACACCATTGTTTTTGGACAAATGTCCCCAGAAAAACCCAATGCGAGAAAACCGGTGCAGCAGCTGAGGGTTTGTATTATTATGCAGTAGTTTCTTAATACAATTCTTCGGATGCCCAAACAGGCAATCCTATACAAAGATATAACTAGACAAAATATAGTGAGATGATCTCACCATCACTGGAAAATCTGGCACTGATCTGCACTAGAGATGAGCCTTTCCGCAGTCATTGTGCAGCACTGCGCCACACCTACACAGTTTTTGCATCATTGTTGTTGGGACTGCGCTGCACCTCCTCTTGATCTCCTACTAACTGGAAACTTCGGCCCTCTGGCCTCCCAGTCTCACACCCCGGCTCCGACACTAGATCCCGACTATTCCTCGGCAGAAATATGGACTCCCTCTGAAGCTCTGCACTACCTCTGCATGGCACTGTGTTGCCTCTCCGAACTAATCTCTTCCTTACACTCTCCGGATCAAAAAAACTTCCTCCAGAAAAACTATCCCTACCCCTCACTACAAGAATCTCCTCGATGATCTCTCTAGTTGCTCTCTTGAGAAATCGATCTCTTGATCCCACTCAATGTGTCTTCCAAATGCCCATTGAAGTCCTTATAATCTTCTCGTTATGTAATCAATGGCCCAAATTAAATTCTAATCATTGGCTCAGTTCATATTGACTCGACCTTCGTCTTCTTCTAGAAGATTCACACCTAGTTTTATTTTTTTTTCCACTTCTGGTTCACAGATACCCAGGTCAGTGGGTAACCGCTACGTCTAGGGTTGTTTAACACTGAGTGGACCCCACCCGAAGGGGATCAACACCCCTCGGCCTATTTACTGACCTGACCCCAAGAGCTTTCAGGAATTGACCCTGTGACCTCCCGATTGGGGAGGCACTGATTTGACCGATTGAGCTAACTCTTGGGGCTACCTAGTTTTATTAATACCCTTTAATTATCATTTTAATTTCCTAAGTTTATATTTAGGCATCCATTAAAAATAATTAATTATTTTAATAGAACTATCTCCAGGTGGAATTTCCCAAAACGATTTCTAAGTATTTTGGAATACATGTGCCTTAGCCTCCCTGCAAATTTTGAGGCTTAGAGCACATCTGATGCTACCAGAAATCAACACCAACTCCTGCTTCCGCTCCCGATCACAGATAGCCTTGCACTGGCACAAGGTCATCAGCAGCAACAACAACTTCCTCTGCTCAATATCAACAAGAACAACCGCAATACAATCTCTGCTTAACACTCAGATCTGCTACTGTTATTGACCACATTCAACATCTCATCCCCAGCAATATATCCACTACAACAACATCTCATTGGCAACCTCTCTCAACCATATAAAATACTAGTGGCATTATACACATAAGCTCTTAATCTACCAATACTTTTCAGTCCCCTGCAACATTAGCATATACAAGGCTTGTACAAAAATACAGCAGTAATGAATGGCATCTGCATCATCCATAGTACATACACACTTGGACTATAGCTATAGCATACTGGCACACGAGCAATATACTCTCAAGGCCTTACACAAAAAAACCTTCTCTGCCATTACACAGTCCAATCCTGTCTAATCTCTAAAAATACAAACCCTACTCATCCCATTAGAATGATCAAACCCTAGCAGCATAAAGTCTGTCAAGTCCACTGTCATAATCACTTCTAAGTTCTGCCTAGGCCTATCATAAGTGTTCATTACTAAGGACTCTGATCAATCAAAACTGCTTCTGCTCGATATGTGCATCAAGCCCTAGCTTCATATGCTTCTGTGAAATCCTAGTTGTCAATGCTACTGCTGTCATAAAACTTCTGCAGTTGTAAACCTAGCTCAACAACAAGCATTACCTCAAGACTTTCACAATTTAACCCTATACAGTTCTTGAATCTTGAAATTGCCTTCAGTCCTTGATCCTTGGACATCTCCCCAAGGATATACTGCTGACTGCATCAAATCCAACTGAGGTCTTGCTAACTTAGCACAGTACTGAAAATGCTTCAGACTTACTTTAACAAAGATGGATCTGATTAAGGCTTATAGAAAACGCTACTGAGTATTACAGTGCCAATCAACCAAAATTATATTATGAATGTACTCCAGATCTTTCACACAAAAAAAAGAGTTACCTCAACTTGTAGATCGTCAAGTATTTCTCCATATCATAAGATCTCCAATATCACAAGAACAGACCTCAATCACACTGAAAATTGTCCAAGAGATACTCTAAAGAAAACTGAAGTGCCAGCAGGATCAAACTTCAAATAATGTCAACAACCCTTAGCAGATTTCACTTATGCTTCAGAGCTACTACTTCAGAATAGATCTCAAGGCTAAATAGGTCACAGAACTTCAAAATACCAGAGCAAGATATATGCCTATGAAATCTGAGTTAACCTCATCCACAGTGGAATAATAGATATATTTAGCAGGCTTTTGAGCTTTGCAACAGACTTCAGAAATACCCCAGATTAGGGTTTTGTTTCAACAAGGTCTGCTTCTTTAGAAGTTGTATCACAGAGATGATCTGAATTTACCTTCGATCAATTCTGCCTTGCAACTGATGCTCACAGACTGGTGCATAGGTCTCAATCATTGTCTTGATAGAGTGTTGAAATGCCATTCAGATGTGAGTTGAAAGATGACCTGTGTCTGAGCTTGGTTCCTCCTCCAGAAGGGTTACATTCATCAACAAAAGTATTCAAAATCGGAACAGGTGACCGGACCGGTCTACCGATCAAACCGGGTTTCAATCCAGAATCAGTCAAACTGGGACTGGCCAGATCTCAATGAACCGGTCTTTAAAAAAATACTTGAAATGATTAATTTTTAATTAAAAACCCTGATTCCAAACCCATCGAGACAAAATATGCAAAGTTCGCTCATTTATATACCATATAAAGGTGAATATATCAAAATGGCACCGAGTCCAATACATATCAGCAACAAAATTGAAAATACACAATCAATGGGGTTCTAAATGGTTTCTAGAGTCCAAAAAAACGCTACAAGCTACAGGGCCATTGGACTACTACAGGTCTACAAATCAGTGACTAACATGATCACTACTCATCATGATGAAACTCATCACCACTACTAGACATGGGATCATCAACATGAGCTATGTAAACACCATCTGGCTTAGAGTCTGAGGATTCCTCAAACTCCCCTGCAACCTCAGTAGTAGTGGAACTAGTAGCAGAAAAACTACAAATCATAGATCAACATGATCACTCATAAAACTCATCATTGATTCAGCACCATTAGAAATGGGATCATCAACAAGAGGCAGCATCTTCTCTCCAAACGTGTGAGGGGTTTCTTGGCAGTTCTGTTTTCTCTGTGTTGACTTTCTGCAGCTGACTTTGACCAGTGTTGACTGAGGTGATTTTGGCACTGTTTGACTGTGATTTTTGTGGAATATTCTCCATTTGGCAGGCCACATCTGGCACAGAATCCAAGGTTTTCTGGGCAGGTTGACTAGTGTTAACTGCAGGCTGGATCACAGATTTTGACCGCAGAATGTTGACCAAGTTTGACTGGCTTTTCTTCACTGTTTTGGGTTGACTTTGACCTGTTCTAGAGGCTTAGTTCCTTGCTGCCTAGACCGAGAATTTTGGAGGCTCTTTTACTGGTATGACCACTGTTGATTTGACTGGTTAGGGCACATTGCCTGTTGTTGACAATTACAGAACTGCAGACTTTGACAGGATCAGTTTTGGCTTCTTATCATTGTACTAAGTTGGATTTTCTCTCTCTGCTGAACATTTGGTATTAATCAATAAGAAGTATTGGTTGGGTTTTCCCCCTTGTGGGGTTTTGCCCTGGCATTAGCCTAAATCTCTGTATTCATTGTCTTGGCTTGTCTTCTTGTGAATATTGTTGATGATGTTTTATCTACAGTTACTGTCAATGATGATTTAAAGTTACTACTAAATTGGAATCTGAAGTGGAATTGTTATTGGGCTAATAAGAAATTGAAGTAATTGTTGCAAGCATAGAACATAACATACAATTAACACGGTATTAGAGCCAAGGTGAAGACAAAGCCCAAGGAAGAAGTAAGCAATCATTGTGGGAATACTTGCTGCTGTTGAACAAGGACTGTTGAACAAGTCTCCATGGTTACTACCTCTTATTTCAAGACTGAAGATATATGCAATGACAAATCAGATTATCATGCTTGGAAGATGACACTTGATTTGACCTTGGAGGAACATGAAGTGTTGGATTATGTGCAAGGGAAAGTGGTGAAGCCTCCTTCAAATGCCCCTGCTGCCGATAGAACAAAATATAGAAAAGGTGAGGTCAAGGCTAAGAAAATCTTAGTTGACTCCATTCAAAAGCATTTAATCTCTTCTATTTCTGATCTGCGAACTTCCAAGGAGATGTATGATAAGTTAATAGGGATGTTCAAAGTCAACAATGTAAATCAAATCCCCTTTCCCAAAAACAAGTTGAGGGATATTAAAATGGAAAAGGGGGAAGCTATACAAGCTTACTTCATGAGAGTAACTCAAGTAAAGAATGATTTGTTATCTATTGGAGAAGTTACTGCTGACAGGGAACTCACCCTCATTGCACTTGGAGGTCGTCCTGGCCGTGGGAAACATTTGTCACCACCATTCTCAACAATGACAGGATACTTGGTTTTGATGAACTATTGGCTAGATACAAGGATGATGGAGAGAGATAAGTCTTTCAATGGAAGTGAACCTACTGCTTTCTCTACTCATGCTAAAAGGAGGAATGATGCTGGTCCATCTAATTCAAGAAAGCAGGGTCAAGGATCTAAGAAGGGATTCAAAGGAAAAGGCAAAGGAAGAGCTACAATTGCAACAAATTTGGCCACTATGTTAGAGAATGTCCTAACAAGAAAAATCCTCCAAAGGACAACCACAACAATCAAAGAAACAACAAGTCTAGCAACAAAGGAAAAAAGAATGCTCTTGCTGCTTGAGAAGGAAATAATCGACCTCCCAAGAGGACATGAAAAGCCAAGTATGATGAAAATAATGTTGTTGAAAAACAAGATGAATATTGGTTAGTTGATAGTGGAGCCTCAAGGCACTTCACTAGATATAAGGAGGTTCTCTCGAATTTAGCTAAGAGAAAGACTAATCTAAATATTATTCTTGGAGATAATGCCACCTACCCCATGAAAGGGATAGGAATTGTTAGTCTTCACTTGAACTATGGTCAAACCATACATATTCAAGATGTTTTATATGTGCCTGATTTGAAGAAGAATTTGGTGTCTATTACTGCGATGGAAGACAAAGGTTTCAAGGTAGTGTTCAATGATGGAAAGGTACGTGCATGGAATAAGAACTTTAAAGATGCTTTTACTCTTGGGTTTAGGGTTGATGGTCTTTATCAAGTTGGTGGAAGTCCTTTGGAAGCTTTGGCAAATGACATCTCTATTCAATGTGACCTATGGCACCAGAGATTTGCTCACTTACATTACAAAGCCTTACTTGGCATAAGGAAGATGGTTACAACGATGCCAGAGCTTCAAATGAATCATGAAGGAGTTTGCCAAGGTTGTGCAGCTGGAAAACATACAAAAGGACCATTCCCTTCTAGTGAGAGCAAGACATCTGATATTCTTCAATTGGTCCATTCTGACATAGTTCTCCTTTGCCTGTGACTTCATTGGGAGCATATCTATACTATGTGATATTTGTGGATGACTTTTCCCGCAAGACTTGGATTTATTTTCTAAAGAAGGATGAAGTATTTAAATGATTTCGTTTTTTCAAAGCCTTAGTGGAGAATCATACAGAACAAAGAAGATTAACAAACAAAAAAAGATCAAGATATTAAAAATTGATAATGGAACCGAGTATGAATCAAATGAATTCAATGACTTTTACTGAGAGGCAAGTATTAAGAGGTAGACAATTGTTCCATATAATAACAAAATGGAGTTGTCGAGAGAAAGAATCGAACTATTATGGAAGCCATTTGTGCCATGATTTATGATCAAGATCTACCGAAGTTTTTATGGGGAGAAGCTACGAACACCATTGTGCACATTCAAAATAGAAGCCCTAACCAAAGCTTGGATTTCAAGACACCCAAAAAAGTCTTCACTAGTAAGAAACTTGACGTTGCTCATTTTAGAATCTTAGTTGTACTGTATATTTTCATGTACCAAAAGAGAAAAGGAATAAGTTGGAAGCCTCTGGGAATAAAGGTGTATTTTTTCGATGTAGTGAAGACTCAAAGGCGTATAGAATTTATGTACCTGGTCAAAGGGACGTGGAAGTGAGTAGAGATGTTACTTTTGATGAAGACACTGCCCTGGGAAAAGCAAGGGATCTCCCTATCACAAGGAAGGATGATGATGATGTTGAAAACAAGAAGAACCTCCAATGGATGAACCTATTCCCGATGTTGATGGCCCGATGGATCCTCTTGATCCACCTCCTTGTGATCCCTCTACCTTAAAGAAAAGACCACTATGGCTCCAGGATACACTTCAAGATGCTGAAAATCATGTTGCTCCAAGAGGGACAGTTCGGGAAAGTGAGAAGCCCACCAGGTATCAAGGATACTTGGCTGCCATGAGTACTAGCATTCAAACCAAACCTTGCACCTTCGAAGAAGTTGTAAAGCACCAGGTATGGAAAGATGTTATGGCTGAGGAATATGAGTCAATCATGAATAACAATGTCTGGGAAGTGGTGCCTAGACCCAAGGGCAAGTCCGTGGTCACTTCAAAATGGATCCACAAGATTAAACATGGCGCTGATGGAAGTGTTGGAAAATACAAGGCAAGGTTCGTGGCTCATGGCTTTCCTCAAAAGGAAGGAGTTAACTATGATGAGATATTTGCACCAGTTTCTCCATACACCACTATACGATCCATAATTGCCCTTGCTACAAATCAAGGATGGAGCCTGCATCAAATGGATGTCAAGACTGCATTCTTACATGGATCACTTAAGGAGGAAGTCTTCTTGGAACAACCTTAGGGGTTTGAAGAGCAGGATAGAAGGACACATGTATACAGGCTAAAGAATGCCCTTTATGGGTTAAAGCAAGTTCCTAGGGTTTGGTATGAGAGGATTGATAGCTATCTTATGAATCTAGGATTTACAAGGAGCTACGTTGATCTGAACTTATACTTTAAGGTTGAAAAGGACATGCCACTTATTTGGGTCTTGTATGTTGATGATCTATTTTTGACCAGCACAAACCCTCTCAATTGTCAATGTAAGATGGAGTTGACTTCCGAATTTGAGATGAAGGACCTAGGATTGATGCACTACTTCCTAGGCTTGGAAGTCTGACAAAAGCCAAGTGAGATTTTCCTTTCTCAAGGAAAATATATTGTGAAGTTGCTAGAGCAATGTGGCATGGTGGAATGCAATTCAGTGACTACACCAATGGAACTAAATTTCAAGAAGCTATGTGGAAGTGTTATTGGTCCAGATTTGGAAAATCCTATTTAATACAAACTCATGGGAGCATTGATGTTCTTGGTCAACACCCGACTCGACATATGCTTTGTCGTGAATACATTAAGTCAATTTATGGTTGAGCCTCATTGTATACATTGGGTTGCTGCAAAGAATCTTCTGAGATATCTTCATGATACTATCAACCATGGACTGAGGTACATTGTCGCAAATCTGAGACTACATGGATATATTGATGTTGACTAGGTTGGCAGTGTGGTGGATAGAAAAAGCACATCTGGGTGTTGTTTCTCTTTGGGATCTACTTCAATTTCATGGATGAGCCAGAAACAAAAATTTGTTGCACTAAGCACCACTGACGCTGAATATATTGCATCTAGTATGGCTTGTTGTGAAGCCACTTGGTTTAGAAAGTTCTTCAGTGAGCTATTTGAGCACGCGTTGGATACCACAGACATTTATTGAGATAACCAAAGTGGGATTCGTCTTTCACAGAATCCCATGTTCCATGACCAATCCAAACATATTGATATCATGTTCCACTTTATCTAGAATATGGTACAACGGGGAGTAATAAGGCTCCAACACATCAAGAAGGATGACCAAGTTGCTGACATCCTCACGAAGCCCTTGGGGAAGGCTAAGTTCTTAGCCTTTAGAGAGAGACTTGTAGTCATGGAAAGACCCTCCCATGAGGGTCCGCTTGAGTCGAACATTGAGCTTTGGGAGCTCTTGGGGGCCTGGGGTACTTCTTGGAGCTATATGAGCACAGGGTGAGTGGTTCACCTTACCCTGTGGATTACATACCCCAACATGTGAGCATAGGGTGAGTGGTTCACCTTCCCCAATGAAGTACGCTATATGAGAACAAGGTGAGTGGTTCACCTTCCCTTGTGGATACCCCAACATACATCCTACCCTTACACTTTGGGACTCTTGGGAAGTACCTCTCATTTGGCCAATGAGTTGGGAAAAGGTGGTTACCCGTTAGGGTTAATTAGTACTACCGACAAACGCGTCAAGTACTACTATATATAGTTTATTCCCTATGACTAGGATGAATGATGTTCAACAACTCAATCATTAAGGATCAGTCCTGGTAGGGGTTTTGTACCCCTAGACATGAGGTCTTGCCTCTGTCATTTTAGCAAGGGTGGCAGGGTCTTGTGACCCACCCACTATCGATCCTTTCTTATTTATCTATGATAACAATCTTCAGCAAAGGCGAGACAAATTGCAAAGATGGTACATGATGATCATGATGGCATAGCAGTGGATGGATGTTGACAGTTGGAATTACTCCCTAGTTGAGAGGGAGTGTTAAAGAGTGCAACTAGAGTCTAATTCCCCTTCTTAGAAGCCCCTCCTTTGATGGCTCATCATTCCATTAGACTACCCTTGATGGCAACCTCCTTCACCTCAAAAATCAGAATTTTTGGACACCTACAAATGCCTCATTTTCAAGTTGGCCTCATCTCCACAAGTTTGCCCCTCTTCAAGTCAGCCCATTAGGTGAACAAACATGTCTTTTGACCCCACGTTAACCATTATAAATTCACCTAAAGGCCTCCTCATTTTGGCATCTCACTAACACATCTTCTCTCTCATGTTCTGATTGGTTTGTACAGCCTAAGGCAGCATCTTCTCTCCACACATGTGAAGGGTTTCTTAGTAGCTTCGTTTTCTCTACATTGACTTTCTACAGCTGACTTTGACCAACGTTGACTTAGGTGACTTTAGGACTGTTTGACTGTGATTTTTGTGGAATATTCTCTGTTTGGGCAGGCCACATCTTCTGGCACAGATTCTGAGGTCTTCTGGGCAGGTTGACTACAAGCTGGACCACAAAATGTTGACCGAGTTCGACTAGTTTTTCTTCATTGTTTTGGGTTGACTTTGACCTGTTCTAGAGGTCGAGTTCCTTGCTGCCTTGACCGAGAATTTTGGAGGTTGTTTGACTGGCATTTGACCACTATTGATTTGACTGGTTAAGACACATTCCCTGTTGTTGACAATTACATAATTGCGGACTTTGACAAGATTACTTTTGGCTTGTTATCATTGTACTAAATTGGATTTTCTCTCTGTTGAACATTTGATATTAATCAATAAGAAGGATTGGTTGGGTTTTCCCCCTTGTGGGGTTTTGCACTGGCATTAGCCTAAATCTTTGTGTTCATTGTCTTGGTTTGTCCTCTTGTGCATAATGTTGATGATGTTCTATCTACAGTTATTGTCAATGATGATTTAAAGTTACCGCTAAATTGGAATCTGAATTGGAATTGTTATTAGGCTAACAAGGCATTGAAGTAATTGTTGCAAGCATAGAACATACCATAAAATTAACAATGTCTCACAAATTATTTTCCTTCTAATGAAGGGTGCATTTTTGTTAAAACCATGGTAGAGAAGTTCAACAAACAATACCACCAACATTAACAAAGTTCAACAATCAATGCCACCAACATCAATGTACTTAAAGGGTTTCATGCTCTTGATCAAATGCCAATCTCATACCCTCACGCATGACAAAATCAAATGGAAACGTTTTAATCCCCGAAATCCTGAAAATTATTAAGTTTGTTGGATTTTGAGTGAGATCTAAAATTCTAGTTTCTTCATATGAAATCCAATGAGGTCGAACATCCTAAGACATTTCTTGGTATGTTAAAATTTTAAGTAAAAGGATGAAAATGAAAAATAAAGGAAATGCCACTTTTACTTTAAGAATTTAACATTACCATTAATTGCCAACATTGCTAGCATTAAGATGTGAGGCAAATGAGAGAGCAGGCATGCTTATAAAAGGCTTGGAGGGGTTGTTTTCGGAGGGAAACAACGCTTAGCTTCCCTCAAAACCACTTCAAAAAGCAGAAAACCACCTTTTGTGGGGTCTGTGGCCGGCCTGGCAATAAACCGACCAGTTTATGACAGAACCGGTCATTTTATGAGAACATCGGCCGGTTCCGTCACAAACTGCTCAGTTTCATCAAAAACCGGTCAATTTATGCCTGGTCAGACAAAAAAAACTGGTGGGTCCACTCAAATAACCCGGCTTTTCAACCGGTTTGATGGTCTGTGCTAATGAACCAACCGGTTTTGAATACCATGGTCTACAAATATTGTTGTGTATTTGCCACAAGTCTTGAGGTCTGGACTCTGAAGAACATATTAGATTGTATTGAAGAACCTTAATGAAAGCTTTAAGAAAATGTCATATCTTTTTCCCAGATCGAATCCAAGAGAGGCCTAGTGATATGCCAAACAAAACCACTAGTTGTGCCCTAGGAGGCCCGAAAACTTCAGATAATGTAACCAGATCTTGGGCTTCACAAATTGTTTAATTTTGCACCACAAGCTACTTTAGAAAATACACAATTATAGCTACCTAAGGGCATCTGAATGATAACAGCAGATGTTCAGAAGAGGCCGAGAATGTTGCAGTACTTCCAAGAATTTTTTCCTCAGGAAAATGCCACAAGCATCTGTGTATCTGTTCAAAACCCTAGCAAAAACCAAACGCCAAATCAAAGGGTAACCCTTATGCCCAAATGAAGATAATCTTCAAACTTTGAAGATCGATTGCTTCAGTCCTGCAACAAGGATTTCTTCTTCACTTTGCATTATAGATGTGTGCCCTTGGGAGCCGAAAATCATCAAAGATCAGTTTTTTAACACCTCAGAATACCCTTTAAATTTGAGCTCGAATTGATCTCAGGAGGCAGTGAATTTTGTAGAACAAAAATCCTTCAGATTCGTCCTTCAAGAAAGGTCGAAATGCCTCAGGAAACACAAAAACTCCTTGCCAAAACCATAATCCAAAATGTAACCATAAGCCCAAGACTGCTTCAGAAATTTGACCTCTACTCAAGATTTTCAGGACTACTCAAGGGCAACTGATAATCAGAGATATATTCAACGCATAAGTTCACTTTGGAAGATTGAAGTGCCTTGTATATATACAAATCGTGGATGCCATTTAGGAGGGTGGTTGACTTACCTTTTGGAGGGAGATTTAAATTTTAAATTTGTTGGAGCTAAAAGCCCCACATGTAATTGAGGTTGACTTACACCTTCGGTTTGATTTGAATTTGAATTTTGAACTTCTCCACAAAATATTTGATTTAATTCTTTAATGGAAGTCCCTCTTGGCTTCATGATTTGAGCAATGATAAGTTGCCACATCATCTCACTATGGAGACTTTGACCACAAGAAGAGGGCTTCAAACTCTGATTTGGCATCTCTCTCAAACCATGAGGAGCCTTGTGTTGTGCCACATACCATTAGACTCATCATGACGAGGAGCATCAACTGATGAAGGTCTCCAAAACAAATTTACTGATCTTCATCCTCAAAAGCTTCAACAAGTGAGAAGCTTCTAGGGTTTCACAGGGCTTCCTAACCATTGTCCCTTCGATCAATGCAATCCAAACAAATATTAAGAGCGTTCAATAACCAACATTGGCATCAAGGACAACACCATTCAACATGGCTGTGAGCATTGATGCAGCTCAAGCAGATCCCAAATAGTGGTGGCATGCTCTATGGAAATCCAAGTGCCCCTCCAGAGCCAAATTACTCACCTGGCACATTATGGAACAGAAGGTTCCTGCTTGGGATACTCTCCAAAAGCGTTTTTCCATTGGTCCAGGTTGGTGCTTTCTTTGAAAGGGAGCTGAGGAGACAATTAATCATCTCTTCATGTACTGCACTTTTTTCATTAATGTTTGGGAAGTCTGTAAATCTGTGATGGGTTTAAATCACAGATGGGTTGGGGACGATCTGGCATCTATATGGAGGGGATGGCATTCTGATCCTGTAACTCGCGCTTTTAGAGCTTTCCCTCTTATCATCTTTTAGGGTTTATGGCTGGCACGCAACAGAAGGATTTCCCAGGATAAGGGGTTTGTGCCTGAGTGCGTAGCTGCTGAACAGATGGCAATTTTGGCTCATTAGCCGCAAGAAAAAGGAACAGCCCCTCCAAGGATGATTATAAATGAATCCCCAGATCGATGTCGTGGGCTTACTTTGACGGTGCCTCTAGTGATGATGTGAATAGGAATGGAGGAGGCTTTGTCCTTCACATAACCAATACCCATTCATTTCAATCCAAAATGGGCTTTGGGCCGGGAACAAATAATGAGGCTGAAGCAAAAGCATGCAACAATTTATTGGTCTTTGCCAAAGAAAAAGGTTACACACATTACAAATCTATGGGGACTCCATGCTTGTAGTTTATTGGTTAAATAGGTTCCAAGAGTGCAGGAATCTCATCTCAAGACCAATAATAGAATATTTATGGCAACTCAAAGACTCAGTCATGTTCTTTGTATGTTCTCATATTTACAGGGAGAGGAATGAGATGGCCAACAGGCTATCCAAAGCAGGTCTAGACATGGCTAGAGATCAGTGGCACATTCTGGATCAAACTGAAGGCTCTACTCAAGAATACTACCATGGGCCTTTTTCAGAACAGGCCTTTAGCAGCTGAATCTGCCCGAGTTTTTTGCGTTATTTACCTGTTGTTTTTATGTACGACAGACACTTTAGTATATGGGAGGGATATGCATTTATGTGCAGGAGTAATCTCGAGACCGGCCCAGCTATGTCTTTTTGTTGTCTCATAGTTAATCATTGATATATGCGCTGGTATATGACAGCGTTTTGTTCTGACCAAAAATGTAGCATCTCTAGATGGAAAATGGTAATAGGTTCTCAAACTGGTGGAGAAACAGCAGTACACCTGGGGTGCAAATACGGAATGCAATTTTGCATCTTTCTTTAAGTAATGAAAATTACAGCTTTTTCATGTGGAAAAAACAAAAATAAAAGTCATTGCCGTAAATAAATTTTGCTTATGCAGTCACATCATAGTATCAGCCTTACAACCACAAGAAGGAAATAAGTCTCCCATGATGTTAATAAAAAAATTTAAAATAGAATTGTATATGAATGTATTCAGAAACAATTTACATAGGCTTATACAAAATAGCAATATTCCCATATAATTTGTCGGTGAAAGGACAAACCTAAAGTGTCCAGTCAAAAATTGCATAGTCCATATGTCAAACACACATGCAACTCAGTAATAGGTAAACTTTAAACAGTTACCCAATTCTTCTCCTACCAATGTTTATTCTATTTTTCTCATGAATATCAGGATATACAAAATCTGGGTTAAACATGTAGTTAAATGATACATTCTTAAATAGAGGAATGTCAAATAGTCCATATGTCATGAATGCCTATGCAACTGAGCTATATGTAGACGATTCCGTAAGTCTTCTCCTACCAATAAACCCATGTGTTATTCGATTTTTCCCATGAATATCAAGATACACAAACTCTGGGTTAAATGTGTAGTTGAATGACACATTCTTCAATAGACAAATGTTGTACAGACAATTAAAGTAAAAATATTCATAAACTGAATCACATGAGAGATGGAATATTCAGATCTAAAATGTTTTTTATTAATTTAAGCAGGAATTTCATTGAGCAGCCTTGGTCATGGCTTACAACAATCCTAAGATCTCTGGATCTGCTCTTCTCCATTGACATTCTTCAACCTTCCTTTTTCATTTGTTATACACACTGTGTTATGTGTGAGTAGATCTAAGTTGCAGAAATACCTTTCTAGCCCATGTTCCAGTACCCAACCCACAAGGAAACACCAAAATGGGTATAAAGCAGCTTGAAAAGAGCCTCAACCATACCATACAACATTTCACAATTTAGAAACACCATACAGCAGAGCTGAGGCCGTTTCTGGGCTGTTTTGGCATGTTTGTCTGGCATTCTGGTGTATTTTCTGAGTTGTCCAGGATCACAGAAGCATCCATGAGGGGTGTGGGAACCATAGGGAGCATAAAAAGTTAAAAACCCTTAATCTGTGACTTATGAAGACACAATAGCAACTAATTAGTTTCTAAACCTACTTATTTAATTTTTAGATTCATTTAAATAAAATATAAATCCCTAAAAACCTTCACAAATTATCGTTTCCTACAAGAAACCACACAGAAATGCCAAAATGAGCACGTAGAAGCTTGGAAACAGCCTCAGACATACCAGTGTTTCTCAATTTAAAAATGACATACAGTAGATCTGAGGCTGTTTCTGCGCTGTTTCAGTGTTTGTAACTTTGTATGGCATTCCGATGCAATTGTTTAGTTGTTCAAGCCCACCCAGGTGTCCATGTAAAGGTGTGGGACCCATAAGGAGCCTAAAAATTCTTAACCTGTGACTGGTAAAGACAATAACATCCAATTAGGTTCTAAACCTACTTATTTAATTTTCACATTCATTTTCTTATTTAATTTTTACATTCATTTAACAGAATAAAAATCTCTAGGACCTTTAACAACCTCGTGTTTCCCATATCCACTTCATCTCACTCATTTTTCATGCTTTCTTCAGCAAAAAGAGCTTCCTACAGAAGCAGCAAGCATTCTACATGTGTTTTGGAGCATTGTGAGCAAGCTCTGGTACATTTCCAGCAAAGCACAGTTGCGGGCAGCAAGAAGATTGTGGGCATCCTTATCTTTGGTGAGCATATTTCTTTACTATTTTTGCAGCATTCACTGCATCTGAAAGTGGCATTTCTCATGTCCCTGTTACCCACCCTAGTGGTTAACCCTTTGCGGGGGGGATTTTTCTCCCATTCTGATCAGCTTGCCAGCCAGCAGCCCTCTGTGACCTGTGGATAGCTAGCCTCAAAGGCCCTACATCTACGGTTCAGTCAGTGGTTCATGACATCTAGCTTACTTATCAGATGAAGGTGGGTCATACGTTATATGGTACATTAACCATTTTCTAATCAAGTGCTTCCATTTAATGTTTAACAACATTCTAGTGTGGAATTAGATCACAGGTTGAAGCAGATGATTCACTGCTTTCGGTTGTATTCTTGTTCTCGTGCTTCACCATGGTGGTTATCCCCTACCGCTAGTCCAGTGTAACCTTCCTTCAGGATTTTCTTTCCACTATCCAGGAGAGGCATGAATAGGAAGCACTAATTGATGTTGCATGTCCTGGAAAACCGTACATAACACTTTTCATCTGTCCCCTATATCCACATCTCATCTTCGCATTGATTGCTATCTGTCACCAATATTGGTTCCCTATTTTCCTCATTACTGAGTAGGGACCTGAACACTTTACCCTAAGTAGTAAGAATTTGATGCACGGAAAGACAAGAAAAAGCATGAGTCATGATTATAAAATGCAAAAAAATGGCTGGAATATAATAACGTGGACAAAAGAGTAGCCTGATCTCTACTCCCTTCATTAGCCCTCACCTAGTTCCTAGCTAATGCATGAGAAAATTATAATGAAAGGAACCTTAATATCCCAACCCTCATGAACAATAAATCACTTCATCTTTAAGGGGTAATTAACACAAAAATAAAAGCTTGTGACCTAAGTTAAGCAAGAAAAAGGCGCACAAGAGGGGTGGTAAAAATAGGTTGAGGAAAGGGGTAACTCAAGTCCCACAATTAGTCCTTGTTCACATTATACTGCTCAATAATGATGGTATTTTATACTGATACACAGATAATGGCATCTTCCATGAAGTAAACCCCCACCATACCACTATCCACTTGCACCTGTTGATTGATGTGTCAGCCTATGAACTATTCCTGCCCTTAGGGTTGGAAGCACGTAATAGGGCCTCTGCATAACCCTCCCATATCTAAGCATGGTAACTTGTTTACAAACCCTAAGCCAGAATGACATTTGAAGATGATGCCTGTGTGAAGCACTTTGGTGCCTTTTGCATTAGATACGACCCACTTTGATACTTTTATGGTTACTTTACCCTATGATGATGATCTCACTTTATTTTGAGGGTATGTTCAAGATGCAAACCCCTAGTTACAACTGTCATCCCTTGACAATTGATTAACTTATCTAACACTTCAAAGAGGAGGTCATGCCCCACTTGATGACACTTTAGGAGATTTTAGTCAAGATGTTGACCACTTACGTCATCATTAAGCTAGGATGTTGCCTAGAAAGAAGATGTACCCTACAAACCACAGGATTCCCCCAGACTAGCACTGCACCTTTTTGATGGACATTGCCCAGTTCCTGGACTAGCTTAATAATGATGACGACTTGAGATCCCTTTGGAAGGGATGGTACACCATTTGGGATGATGATGGCATGCCCTAGGTGTGAAAATTCCTAAACCCAAAATCCCTAATGCAACAACGTGATGTTACTTCTCCTACTTGTTAATCCATACAAGTTATTTACTATGTTCTACGGTAAATATCTAAGTAAATACAACTGCAGCATTCACTATTTAAAATAATATGTCGAAACAAGAAACTGAACAAGAGAAAGATACAACACAAATGACACAGTTGTTTTTGGACAAATATCCCCGAAAAAACCCAATGCGGGAAAACCGATGCAACAGATATGACAGTTTTTATTATTAAGCAAAAGTTATTTCTAAATACAACCTCTGGATGCCTTAATGAAAATCTAGTACAGAGAATATCACTCGGCAAAAGAAATTAGTGAGATTACCTCACTCTACACTGCAAGTCCCAGCTGATTCAGCAACTGAACCAACGAGTCCCCAGCTACTTCTGCGCCACCCCTATGCAGTCACTGCATGGGCCTGCGTCACAGCCTCTAAGGCACTGCGTCACCTCTTTACTGGATCGATTTTCTCTCAGGAGCTAACTTCAAACCTCCCGGCTCAGAACGTCAAATCCCCAGCGAATTTCAGACCTCTGCGTAGAAGGCTCTACACTGCTTTGTGTGGGCCCTTCCTACCTTTGCTTCAGCCTCATTGGGCACTGTGCTACCTCCTCTGCGTGTCTCTCTGCCTCTTTGATGAGTATTCTTGGCTCCGAAGAAGATACTCAAGCCAAAAACTCTCTCTACCCCTCTCTACGTGATCACTATGAAATCACTGTGTTGCTCTAGCTTCAGCAATTTGATCTGACTGATCAACTCTCTGTGTGTCTTCCAAATGACCCTCAAACCTCCTTAAATAATCTTCTCGTTGACATTCAACAGCCCAGATTAGAAGCTAATCAATGGCTAAGATCATTTTTGCTTGATCCTCGTCTTCTTCTAGAAGTTACACCCACAGTTAGATTAATACCCATTGATTATTTTAATTTCCTAAGTTTAGACTTACGGACCCATTAGAAATAATTAATAAAACTGTCTCCAGGTGGAAATTCCCAAAACACTTTCTGGGTTCTTTGGAATACATGTGCCCAAGCCTTCCTGCAAAATTTGAGACTTAGAGCACATCTGATGCTACCAGAAATCAACACTCCCTCTTAGCAAGGAATCTGCTCTAGCAATGCCTCCCATTGAAGCATCACCCTGACTTCATATCATCGTCCTCTGCGCTGCTAATGTCTGACATGATGTCCACCAACTATTGCGCGTATGCTGCAATTGTACTATTGCTGACCCTGCCACTGTCAACACTACATCCGTACTACAACTCCCTCTGAATTTTTGCATCCGTACTGACGCTGGCACTGCCACTGCCAACTGCCCCTGCACTGTAAATTGTTGTTGCTACTGCATCAATAATGGAAAAACACCCAAATTACTAAACAAGTGTTCAGCATAGATGCATCTCAATGCTGAAGATCTGACTGCAACTAGTCCGATGCTATCCCTCTGAAGCCACTGCATTGTTGTTGTTGCCACTGCATTGTGCCTCCCTGCACTACTGCAACTCTGCACAACGCTGCTCAGACTTGGCGTTCTAGCCACTGTATCTGTCGCTCCAACACTCCTCTACACCAACTGACATTGGTCCATCCTGCTACTTCTGATCTGGGCTCCTGTAGCAAGGAATTAATCTGAGAGGTGGGCTCCTCAAGGATCATGCCCATCTGCAGCTCTTTCGAACTACAACTCTAAATCAGCCCACCTCCCTCCTGGAGGTATCTCAGTTGTCATGCAAAACTCCTCAATTTTCACGGGTGCAGCCTTCAGATCGTGCTTCTCATCTTTGTCCTTCTTCTTAAGAGGACATTGTGTTGCGTAGTGACCCATTTCACCACACCTTAAGCATTTTATCTTTGAGATGTCCTTCTTCCGCCTTTGTTGCTCCTGTTGCCCCTTGGATGCAAGGGTTGCATTCTCTTCCTCCTCCTTGGGCTTCAACCCACTATTGTTGCTACTTCCATCAAGCTTACACTTGACTACATCTCTCCTTAGCTCTTCCTGCTTGAGAGTTTCCCACATATTATCCCAATCTGGCAAAGCTGCCATGCCCAAGATGCTCTAAACAAAGACTTGCCACTCTTCTGAGACTGAGTTTAGGGTCAGTCTCACCATCTCGGAACCTTGAGGTGTAGACCCCACAGCTGTTAACTCGTCGAGGGTCTCTTGAAGCTTTGTGAGGAATAGATCTATATGGTCCCCCTTCTACATCTACGCAAATCTCAGTTTCTGCACTAATTACATCTTCCACTGCTCGGAAGATCCTTGATACAGCGTTGCCAAGGCATCCCACATCTTCTTAGTTGTCCCTCTGCTAGCGATGTGACAAACCACGTGATCCTTTACTCCAAGGATCATCCTCTTGGCCTTCGCCATTTCTGCTTTGTACTTCTTCAGCGGATCTGCATCTGCAGGATCAGCCACCACACTATCGACATACACCTTGAGAGAATGCTCATCTAGAAGGAACAACATCCTTGCCTTCCAGATGACATAGTTGGATGCCCCATCCAACCTATCCTGATCTCTCAACCCACTGGTCGCCATCTCTGCCACGAAAATTTCGAACTGCTCCTTTGTTGCTTACTGTTGTTGCTCAACCAATAAGAAAACGAACTTCTTGGAGAGAAGTCTACTGAGGAAAAAATTCCCTCACTGTGCTTCTCCTTTCTCTTCTGACGTCTTACAACCCAACAATCTGCCTACTGAAAAAATTGTGTCCCACCAGCTCTTCCTCACGCTGAGGCTCTACACTGCTCCCTCTGGCACGACAAGATTTCGATCTGGAATCCCTTCCTCTATCGACTCACTCAGAGAGAGACTTTCCTCGAAAATTCAACCCTCCTGGCTTGGACTGCACAATCCCTCTCGGAATTTGAACTGTTGCCTTCTGCAACTATTCGATCTTCTTCTCTGCTCAGCGCTCAGTTCTCTGGCACTGCTCTTCTTGCTTCACCTGCACTGCTCTGATACCATGTGAAAATTCCTAAACCCAGAATCCCTACTGCAACAACCTGATATTACTTCTCCTACTTGTTAATCCATACAAGTTATTTACTGTGTTCTATGGTAACTATCAAAGTAAATACAACTGCAGCATTCACTATTTAAAATAATATGCCGAAACAAGGCATTGAACAAGAGAAAGATACAGCACATATGACACATATGGTTTGGGACAAACGTCCCCGGAAAAACCCAATGCGAGAAAACCAGTGCAACAGATCTGAGGGTTTTTATTATTAAGCAAAAGTTATTTTTGAATACAACCTCTGGATGCCTTGGTGGTAATCCAGTATAGAGAATATCACTCAACAGAAGAAATTAGTGAGAATTACCTCACTCTACACTACAAGTCTCAGTTGATCTGGAAGCTGAACTAATGAGTCCTCGGCTATTTTTGCGCTGCACCTACGCAGTCACTACATGGGCCTACTTCACAGCCTCTAAGGCACTGCATCACCTCTTTGTTGGATCGATTTGCTCTCAGACGCTGACCTCAACCCTCCCAGCTCAAAACGTCAAACCCCCAGCAAATTTCGAACCTCTGCGTGGAGGCCTCTGCACTGCTCTGCATGAGCCCTTCCTGCCTCTGCTTCAGCCTCACTGAGCACTGTGCTACCTCCTCTGCGTGTCTTTGCCTCTCTGTTGAGTATTCTTGGCTCTAGAGAAGATACTTCAGCCAAAACTCTCTTTGCCCTTCTGCGTGATCACTACGAAATCGTTGCGCTGCTCTAGCTTCAACGATTCGATCTGACTGATCAACTCTCTGTGTGTCTTCCAAATGACACTCAAGCCTCCTTAAATAATCTTCTCGTTGACATTCAACAGCCCAAATTAAAAGCTAATCAATGGCTAAGATCATTTCTGCTTGATCCTCGTCTTCTTCTAGAAGTTACAACCACAGTTAGATTAATACCCATTAGTTATTTTAATTTCCTAAGTTTAGACTTAGGAACCCATTAAAAATAATTAATTATTTTAATAAAATTGTCTCCGGGTGGAATTTCCCAAAACGCTTTCTGGGTTCTTTGGATTACATGTGCCCAAGCCTCCCTGTAAAATTTGAGATTAGAGCACATATGATGCTACCAAAAATCAACATTAGGTTTGTGACATTGCCCCGTGAGGCCTAGAGTGATGACATGGGCTTGATTGATGACTACATGATGATGAGGATTTTGATTAATGCACACTTGTTGATCAAGAGATGGCTTGGAGTGTGAAGCACTCTTTTGACCCATCCTTAGCACCTTTTCGATGGAAATCTTCACTATTGGAGGATGACATCACCCTTAGAGAGCCTTTTGCTCACAAATGTGGGCTAAAAGTAGGCCTTTTGTTATGTTTTATCAATGTGATAGCTATCTTTTAAGTCATGACTCATTTTGTGACCTACTTAACTTGTAAACACTTAAAAAATTACTTTTAGAGTTTTTAGTCTAATTTTTTCCCTAATTCGACTTGGTTTCCCTCATATAAATAGAGCGAAATCGATTTAGGAGGATCCTTGTCACACACATTATTTCTTTTATGAGATAGTGTGCACTAGTTCTTCTTATCTCTTCGACAGAATGGATCACTAAAGATAGCGATTCGTCTTAGGGAGGACAAAATTGCTTGGAGGGAATTTCTCTTGGATTGATGAAATAATGCTATTGTGAATTGTGCTATTTTATCTTCACATCTTCTTCCATTTTGCAATGTTGTATAATTAGGGTTTCTATGAAGTTTTCTAGATATGGTGAATATTCTATGGCTCTAAAATCTCCTTTGCAAGATTTGTCACCTAATATCCATCAAGGAAACTTCGAATAGCATTCATTGGCCTTAAATATCCAATTGATTGAAAGTCACTAGGGTTTGCTTGATTGAGAGGTTTTCTCACCATCACTCCAATAAAGGCCTTCCACATTTGACCTCGCCCTTTTTTGACATCATATACCCAAGATTGATAAAGGCACTAGTCTTTGTGTATCAATCTTTTAAGATTTTTATCCTTTTCTTCTTTTTCATGGTAAACTAGGGTAAGTTTATAGTAAAATCCACATAAAATAGCATAAAGTACCTTAAAAACATAGTCCTAGGGTTAGGCTTTGTATCTCTTAAATTGCAAAAGGAAATTTATCATGTTATTGCATTTTTCACCGGTAATTCAAAGGCTGATGTCTAGGATTTAGGAGCTGTTTAGTGCATTTTCAGCCATTGAAAAGTTGTAATCTTTTCCCTTATTTCATTATTAAATAGCCTTTGATTATTTATTGATTATCATTAATTGTGGGTTGTTTTTGTTGTTTCTGTCATAAATTTTGCATGTTGTAAATATTTAAAACCCTAATTTATAATAGCAATCATTAAACTTAAGAGGATGTGTTTGGAATCTCTCTGAGCATCTCTGAGACTTATCTCAGCCCTCTAGACCTAGCCATGGCCCATAGGTTCCTTGAACTCACTACCTTGCCTCACTTGGAGCCCTAGCTTATTGAATATTATTTTGGAGTGTCTAATTAACAAAGTCTTTAGAAGGTATTTAGCCCAGGAATCCTTAGGTTACTTGATATTCGGGACCTATTGGGGAAGCCTCCCTTGTGGGGATAACATCCTATACACATAACAGCAAGGGAACAACCATTAAGGTGACAATGGTGGCTGATCTCATTGTTGCCCTTAACCTAGGGTGCCTAGCGAGGTTTTGCACTAAGCTACTAAATTTTATGGTAATAATCCCTAGACCTACTAAAGTGAGCCTACAACAAGAATGCTATCCTGTTTGGAAGTATGTTACCAAACTCAATAAATGGGCAGTGCGGGTTCATGTGAATGGAGATGTAATTTATTCAAAAATGACAAGACCTACAATGTCTCTTACACAAAAGTGAAGACTCATGTTTTGCATGAAGGGGTAACGGGTGTTGATGTTTGTACACATACCAAAAATGCGGAGATGGGGGCCAAATTTAAGAAAGAGCATAATGATATTTAAAAGTTGAAAGAGCAACAATATTGATAGCAATATTTTCTTGGTTGCTAGCAGCATGCAAAGGATTATCCATGGAGCAAGGAAGAGGAGAACAACACTAGTTGAAGAAAAGTCACCATAACCACAAGTCAAGAAAATGGATTGGTGAACATGCTCAATATTCACAAGAGAGAAGTTGAGATAAGAGTTGGAAGGACCACCCATGCTTGTGATATCCCTCTTAATGTGATTCACCCTCCATGTTGGCAGGATTTGGTTGGGTAAATTAACACAAGCCCTCAAGATTTCAAGGGGCCAAACTAAGAAAAAGTTCAAATAGTTTTACTCAAAGAGATGCAGGTTCTTGATGATTTTTAAGACCAATTCATAGCTCAATTGTTAATGTAGCTTGGAAGGTGATTTGCATTGGTCAAGTGCCATGACATGCAGCGAATCAAAACTCTCTCACAGCAGAATTAACTAAATATTTCTTCAGGCTGGACCTTGGCATAGAAACAATAATTTAATTATTGAATTTATTGGCCATTTTTTTATAAAGTTAAGAGGTCAACGAAATATTATATCGTGATTATTGATCTCAAGTCTGGAGGTGCAATCTCAACCCTCCATCACTTTGGAGATTGGGTTAGAAAATTATGAAAGAGGGAAATGGGTTGTTGGAGAGATCAGTTTGATTTGGCACAAGAGTTGGGCATTCAGCAGAGACAGGAAGTCGAAGTTATAGCAAAGTGTGATCAGCAGAGGCAAATTTCAGGGGTAGCAAGTAGGTTTGGTGAGGCCGTACAGGTCAATTTAGAGGAGCGAAAACAAACCGATTTGACAAGATTGGTTTGGGCAAATCAATTGGGCTAAAGGGAATCGATTTCACTGACCGTACAAGCCAAATTCCAGTGAGTTGTATAGATCGATTTGGTTGGTCCGTACAAGGCAAATTCCACCGGGTCGTACAGCTAATTTGCTCGGTCAAAGGACTGAAAATTTATGGGTAAATTTCTATTGTACATTCCTAAGAAAATATTTGTTGTAATCAATTTTCTGAAGCTGCATAAAGAGCCCAAGTTTGCTGGTTTTCCCAACATTGGGGTTTCCAAGGTAAAAACTATGCCAAATATTTTTATTTGCCTGGTTTACTGTTTGTTTATTTATGTTGTGCATACTGAGTTAGGAACCCAGAGTATTTCTTGTTATAAAATTTCAAATATGAAGAAATTAATTTTATTCATGTTCTAAGAAATTTCATTGAACATTAAATCTAATATGGGTTCAAGAAAGCTAACATCAATGGGTTCAAGTTGTAGGCAATTGATCAATGTCATTGTGACATACCAAAAGGAAAAATGTTTAGGTGAGGTAAAACGATACTAATTTCATTGTTGAAATTTTAATTGTTGTTATTGAACAAGTACACCCAACCAATGTGGTGCAAGTTATCACAAATAATGCACCTATTTGCAAAGTTGTGGACATGATCGTTGAGGGAAAATATAATCACATTTTTTTGGACTCCTTGCATTGTCCATAATTTAAATCCAATGGAATAAGGAGGTCACAAGGCAAGCTAGGGAGATCATAAAAATCATCACCAACCATGACCAGTCTCAAGCAATATATCGAGAATATTCTAAATTGGAGTTGCCAAGACAATATATGCCTTGAACTTCATGATGTTGCATCGCATTGCTGAGGTCATATCTACATTAATGAGTATGGTAGTGAGTGTGAGTTGCACTGAGTGGAGAAAGGAAAATTCAGATAGGGGAACTATGGTACGCAAGTTGTTGATTGACAAGGATCAGTGGAGCAAGATATAGACTTCTTGCTCAAGTTTCCATCCCGTGCATTTGAACTTCTACAATAGGCAGGCATGGACAAACCTTTCTTAGGAGAGATTTATGATGGCATGGATGCCCTAGTTGAGAAATAATGGAAATTATTACACAAGAGGCTCCCACTCTTTTTTTTGTTGATTTTGATCTTAAAAAGCTCGATACACTTTAGCACATGCTTTGAATCCACAATTTGATGATCAAGAGCTCATTGCTCAAAAAAATGGGAAGACAAATGCCCTATGTAAGGAGAGGGAGGTAGCGACTAGAGTGAAGAAAACCTTCTAGAGGTTGTTTCTAGTCTTTAATCAAATCAAGATGAGGGAGGAATTTTCTTGCTTTCCTACTAAATTGGAAGATTTTTCCAATATATCGTTTTTGCTAAGAGGAGAACCATGGACCCAATTAAATGGTGGACTTTTCATGTGGCAAATGGTATATCTTTGCAAAATCTTGTCACGTGTATTCTATCACAAGTGTCAAGCTCTTCATTAGCATAAAGGAGTAAGAGCACCTATGGTTTCAATCATTTTATGAAGTACAACAAGTTGGTATCACATAAGGATGAGAGTATTTTCCATGTGCAATCAAGCTCATGCTTTTATGTCTATGATGTGGATCTAAAATGCTCAAACTTGGAACTTTTCCTCATTCTTGATATTGGTGGTGATGTACGTGGAAGTGGAGATCCCTCTTCTTCCAATCCATGCTATAGTTCTACTACACAAACATCTTATTATATTTTTACCAATGTTGATGAAGATGAGATGGGTATGTATAGGTTTTACCTCATTTTTTGTTCGATGCATATGGCCTCATATATGAACACTAGTTTTAGACGTATATGTTAATTTTTGTAGCATCGGATGTGTTCTAGCCAGGATATTTGGTGGAGAAGCTAAATACATGAGATCTCCAAAACCCAAAAATCGTTTCTGGACATTCCATCTAGAAATGATTTAATTAGATTATTAACCTATTTTTTAATGTTTCATACGTCTAAACTTAGGAAAAATGGTTAATTAATCATTATTTATTAAGTGGAGGTGAGAATAGTCTAGAAACTCACACAGATCGACTTCAAGATGATCCTAGCCCTTGATTAAGTTTTGATCTTGGCCGTTGGTTCTCCAACAAAGGATTATAAGAAGTCGATGGGCACTTGGAGAACATACCAAAGACACTTGGAGAATTCGATTTTCCAGAGTAGCAGTAGTCGGTTGCCGAAGAGTTTGAGCTTCAGTGACGAAACAAAGATAGTGAGGGGCAAGGACACTGATCTGAAAGAAGATTTATGGATCCAAAGAGGTAGCAACAAGAGGCTGAGTTATTCCCAGTGCAGGCAGCGCTAGTGCAGGAAGAAGCCCGAGTACGGGCAGTCGCACGAGTACAGGCAGAAGCCCGAGTACAGGCAGCCGCGCAAGTACAGGCAGAAGCCCAAGTAAGGGTAGCAGCGCGAGCACAAGCAGAAGCATGAGTACAGGCAGTCGCGCGAGTGCAAGCAACACGAATGTCGGGGTTGCTTGTGGAGGAAGGGAAATTCCCTTAGATAATTTCAACCAAATTTTCTTATTATGGATTGCTAGTTTCAAGCATCCAAATTGTACTCAAAATTTCACTGCTGCTTAATAATAATAACTCTCAATTGTTGCACCAGTTTTCCCAAGTAGGGTTTTTCCAGGGACATTTGTCCAAAAATAACTATGTAAAATATGTGTGTGTCTCCGCTAGATTTTCTCAGTTTTCAATAATAATAATAACTCTCAGTTGTTGCACCAGTTTTCCCAAGTTGGGTTTTTCCAGGGACATTTGTCCAAAAATAACCATGAAAAATATGTGTCTGTGTCTGCTAGATTTTCTCAGTTTTCAACACTATTTTTCTTCCGCAATATTTATTTGTGAAAGTCACAGTGTGAATTATTTGATATTTGTCGTAGCATACAACATATAAATTGTTAAATAAATTAACAATTAGAAGAAAAAAAAAATTAGTTGCTGTGATAGCTTAATCTATGAAGGATATTTTTGCATTTTGCATCATGCAATCATCCATGGGAGTTAATATATTTAACATGGGCTACTTTCTAAAATGTCATTTGTGTGTATCATTCTTATTTTCTTCAAAAGATTGTATCATTGAAAAATAAAAATAATTAAAATTAATGATTTCATTAATGAAATGACATAGTCTGCGCGCGCGGCCGGCTCCTCTGCTCTCAAGCTAGGGTTCTGCGTGTTGTACAGCGCCGCCCAAGCTGCTGCGCCCCTGCGCACAGCCTCGCCCTCCACTCTGCAGCCAGATGGAGACCCCTGAGAGCTCTGCCCCCCCAGCGGATCCGCCTCCTGAAGTCGCAGCTTTCAGAAATTTGATTGCAAATGGGACAAATCGCCCTCCTTCTGCATCACAGCAGAAGTTTATCAAAAGAATGGAGACGATACCCTCTGTTGCCCTGCCAGAGGAGGACACCTGCAAAGCGGCTCTGAATTTGGCAGAAAGAGGCCTCATAGGCCAGTTTACAGGCCTATGGCCCTCCCCCAAATCCGTGGAGGAATGGACCCAAAGAAACTGGAAACCTCTGATAAAAGACGGAGTGAAGAGTTATTTTGTTGGCAAAGGGTACTTCGTTTTTGTATTTGAAAACAAGGAAGACAGAAGCTTAATATTCAGAAACGGTCCCTACTTCATGGGGCCACAGGGACTGTATTTAAATCAATGGAGCCCAGACTTTGATCCCTCTCAAGACGTCCCATCTGCCGTGCCGGTGTGGGTAAGGCTCCCTCATCTGCCCCTTCATTGCTGGAATCAAAAATCGTTTCAGACCATCGGGAACGCACTAGGTAAATATATAGATCAGGCTGTTAGAAGAGACCAATATTCATGTGCGCGTATCTGCGTCGAAGTGGACCTTGAAGAAGGATTGCCTGAAGCGATCAAGCTCTCGGTGGCAGGGTGGACGCACATCCAAGAGCTCGACTATGAACAGCTCCCCTTTAAATGCAGACATTGTCATGGCTACGGTCACTTTGCCAAGCATTGCAAGAAGAAAGCGGAGGAACAGTCAAAAAAACAAATTGGAGATCAATGGACCTTAGTCCAAAGAACAGCCCAAGCAAAGAAAGATGCAGGAAAAAGTGCAACATCAGGGGACAGAAACATCAACATCCCAACTCAGGAAGAGGGAGAAAAAGCAAAAGGAACCGAGGAGACACAACCTGATCCACCGAACAAAGACCAGGAAAAAGAGAACCATGAGGAAACCCCCCCTGCAAGCATAGAGGGAGGGAGCGACATCCAAGGCAGCCCCTCTAACCCCACCTATGCAGAAATCATAAAGAAAAAGCTAGTCGAAAGCTCTGAGTCCTCAGAGGAAGAACTCTTTGAGAGACCATTAAAAAGACCCAGAAGGAAATCCCGCAAGGAAAAAAGAGAAGAAGAAGCAGAAAGGCTCAAAACCCGAGGGAGCCAATTCACGATAGAAATGACAATCGGAAGAAGTAGCAGGCCCAGGTCATCCAAGGGTGGCTCCACCCCTATCATAGGTAAATAATGAAGCTAGTCTCTTGGAATTGCAGAGGATTGGGGAACCCCGCAAAAATAGAAGCAGTAAAGGATCTTTTAAAGACGGAACCTACTGACATCCTCATGCTCCAAGAGACTAAGATAGCAGGACAAGCCCTGCTAGAAACCAGCAAATCAAAATGGAAGAAAAGTTCAGGCATAGCTGTCAGCGCTCGGGGCTCCTCGGGAGGTCTGGCAACTCTCTGGAACGAAGATCAATTTCAGCTGATCAACTCTCACGAGACCCTGCATTGGATATACACAGAAATAACCCACATTTCAAGTAAGTCATCTTTCTCTCTAGTCAATCTATATGTACCTGTCAATTACTCCGAAAAAAGAGACTGCTGGAACTCTCTGGCAGAGTTTCTTGAGCAGGAATCCCCCACCAATATCATTCTCGCTGGGGATCTCAACATAGTTTTGAAAGCCAAAGAAAAAAGAGGAGGTACCAATTCCAAGGACCCTATGGTGGGTGTAGTGGAGGAGCTTGCCCAACACTGGGATCTGCAAGATTTTAACCCAATCCAAGGCTTATTCACCTGGTCAAACACCAGAACAGGAACAGATCATATCTCTGCTCGACTAGACCGATTTCTCATGCAAACCTCCCTCCTCATGAACAAGAAAATCATAACAACAAAAATTCTGCCCAAGTTGTCCTCTGACCACAAGCCAATACAGCTCTGTTTAGAAGATGAGGAGGATTTGGGCCCCATCCCTTTTCGTTTTTCTCCTCAATGGATCGAAAGGGAAGGCTTTTTGGAGACTGTGAAAGCAGCTTGGGACACCTCCATTTCAGGCTCCCCAAGCTTCGTTTGGGAGCAAAAACTGAAGCTTACCAAAAAAGCATTGAAGGAGTGGATCAAGAAACCAGCTCCCAACCCCATCTCTCTTAGAGTCGCAGCGGTCCAGGCTTTGCACTCACTTCAAAACGACATGGAAAGGAAAAATATTAATGAAGAACTCTTGGACAAGGAAACAAAAGCGCAGAGAGCAGCCTATCAATCTTTTAGAAAAGAGGAAGAATATTGGAGATTAAAGTCTAGGAGCCTGTGGCTAAAAGCCGGGGATCGCAATACCTCTTTCTTCCACCGACAGTACAGGGCTAGACTGTCAAGGAATCATATAGCAGAAATAAAGACTTCGACGGGCCAAATCTGCAAGGGCTTTCAACAAGTCAAAGAAGCAGCAGAATTACACTTCCAAAACCTCTACAACCCGGTTCCTCAAGGTGAAGAAGCGGATGAAGCAAATTTCCTCAATCACATCCCCTCCTTAATCTCCCCGGAGGACAACATAGATCTATGCAAACCTGTTTCAGAGGAGGAAATAATCAAAGTTATCTGGTCTATGGACTCCGACAAGGCCCCCGGGCCGGACGGATTCACCATTCATTTCTACAAAGTATGCTGGGACATCATAAATTACGATCTGCAAAAGATGATAAGGGGATTCATGACAAAAGCTAAAGTAGGTGGTAGCACCAACTCAACCTACTTAGCTCTGATTCCCAAAGACTCTAACCCGGAAACCTTTGCCAGATTCAGGCCAATTTTGTTATGCAATGCCTCCTATAAGATTTTGGCAAAGTTGTTAGCCAGCATAATAAAGCCCTTGCTTCCCAGAATTATCTCTAACTCCCAAGGAGGCTTTGTGGAAGGTAGACACATTCTGGACAACGTCATCCAAGTGCAGGAGACTATACACTCAAGCAAGCAGAGGAAAGAGAAAGGTATGCTCAGAAAGTTAGATATGGCGAATGCGTTTGACAGAGTCAACAAAACATTCCTCAGCAAAGTTTTGCTCTCCTTTGGTTTTTCCCCTCAGTTCGTTAACCTCTTAAAAGCCTGCATGAATAACCCATGGATTGCTCCCCTCATAAATGGCAGGCCTGCCAATTTCTTTAAAGCCAATAGAGGCATCAGGCAGGGATGCCCGCTCTCCCCCTATCTTTACATCATATTGGCTGAAGCATTAAGTCGAAAACTTGAAGCTGAAAGATTGTCAGGATCCATTCCGGGCCTCAAACCCTCCAACAGAGTAAGCCCCCTGAATCACGCATTATTCGCAGATGACTCAATCCTGTTGGGGGGCGCTTCAACCAGAATAGCAAAGGCCTTCGACACGGTCATCAGGAACTATTGCAAAGTCTCAGGAGCTTTGGTAAATGAAAGAAAAAGCGAAGTCTACAGCTAGAATACAGATCAACAGGAGCTCAATAATATAGCTAATACACTCGGATTCAAAGGGCATTCCCAATGGGATAGAATTAGATATCTGGGGCTCTCCATAATCTCAAAAGTGAATAAGAGATCACTATGGAGCGACATAATTTGCAAATTTAAAACCAAGATCTCGAAATGGGGAGGATATTGGTTGACAAAAGGAGGCAAGGTCATTTTAATTAAATCTCATCTCTCTTCCTTAATTATTTACTAAGCAGCCTTTCTGCTCGCTCCCAGAAATGTCATGGATCAAATCTCCTCTTTCCTCAGAGATTTCCTTTGGCAAGGAGGCAGGGGCAATGATAAGAAACAACATCTTGTAAACTGGGAAACTGTCAAGAAGCCCATCACTGAAGGAGGACTGCAAATTCGCGATCCTTCTCTGGTCAACCTCGCCTTAGGCAGCAAAATTCTGTGGAAAATGATCAAAGAACCAGGTCATCCTGTAAGTGCCATATTGCAGTCAAAGTATACAAATAAAATTGACTTGAGAAATCTCCAACTGGGTTACACAGCTAACAGCACGCTGTTGTGGAAGCTCTGTCATAAGAGCTACAAATTCTTCAAACGAAATGTCTACAGAATTCCAGGAAATGGCAAACAAACTCGTCTTTGGCAGGATCATATGATGGGACAAAATCCTCTAAGAGAAAATGAGGAAATCGCTGACTTAAGGGACTAGCTAATTTCTGCTGGGAAGCTAAGTTTATTTGATATCTCCTCATGGGATCAGAGAGACGATTGGGTCGGTTGGGCAATTTCCGTGCCTCCTGCCCACCTGCAACTGCAAATGAACACATTTCTGAAACTGATCGAAGACGCTACACCGATACATCGTTCACTGCAAGATCGGTGGGGCTGGGGTCAATCTGGAGAATATACAACAACAGAAGGATACAAAGCACTACAGACTTTGGGAAACAATAAGTACAGTGCCGAGTTCTGGAAAAACGTCTGGGAGCCTTTAGCTCTCCCGAAAGTCAATTTTTTTTTTCTGGACTCTCATTCATAACAAGATCTTAACCGGAGACAATCTTGCAAAAAGAAATTTCGCTAGCCCTCACTGGTGCGCTCTTTGCAGAAGCAACGTCGAGACAGCCCAACATCTCTTCATCGACTGCCAGTTCGCAAAGGAAGTATGGGAATTAACGCTCCAAGACTTAAATATAAGCTCTCTCGCTCAGATATCTGTCCCAGATCTCTTCGCAGATTGGAGCCATCGCTACTCTCATCATATTCCTCAAAAATCGATTTGGTACAAAATCTGGAACGCCCTGCCCAAATTTGTCTGTTGGAAGATTTGGCTGGCCCGTAACCAGAAGATCTTTAAAGACCTCCATCTCACTCCCTTTCAAGTAGCAGCTAAGGCCAGATCTCTTCTCCTAGAAGCGGCGCAGTAGCAGAACTATAAAGAGGACACATCACTCCAGCAGGTAGAGAAGAGGTGGCTTGGAAAGTTTGAATTTCAAAACAGGAAAAATCTCCTTACTCCTCAAGCAGAGCCCCCAACCTGGAAAAAGAGAGACACAGATGAAACATTCCAGCACTGGTGGAGAGCTCAAAACTCCCACACAATCTTCTTTGATGGGGCTTCCAAAGGAAACCCCGGCCCCTCGGGCGCCGATGGGATCATCTATTCCCCTGAAGGGCTTTCCCGAGATACTTTCTATTGGGGTATTGGCCTGAAGACTAACAATCAAGCAGAGTTGCTCAACCTTCTTAAAGCACGTCAAATTGCCAGAGAAAAAGGGATCAGAGATATTCAGGTTTTTGGAGATTCGGAGATTCTTATAAAGAAGCTGAATGCTAGAGAACTATTCAGAAATGCAGGTCTTAATAGATCTCTGGAAAGACTGAAAAGAGTGCTCTCCTCCTTTGCTTCCTACAAATTCTACCATATACTTAGAAGCTCAAACAGCGAAGCAGATTTGATGGCCAACAAAGGGACTGCACTGGATAAAGGGTTGTTGTTCATAAATGAGGACAGATTTGTAGAAATTCCTTGCTAAATGCTTAGATAGATCAGTCGATTTAGAAGTACAAGCATGATGTAAACAGAGCTGCCTTGGCCAAGCCCCACTCTTTTTCCCGCTATAAATAAAAAAAAACATATCCGTTGAAGTTAAAAAAAAAAAAAATATATATATATATATATATATATACATACCCATTTTGGGGGTGTCACATTTCTCAGTGTTCCCGTTTTGAAACCATACGAGTGTCCACATTTCGTGTAACTTAGGATAAATGTGTACTTGAAAAACCACATTAGCATTAGATAATATTAGGATAAAATAATACAACATAACGTATTAATGACATTTAACTCTCTAACATCTATCCCATGTGGCTACATGGCATTGTGTTTCAAATGTATGATAAAAAACATATTGTGCTTCCTGTATGCCCCTAGATTGTTGAATTTTACTAGTTAGGTAACTAGCTTCAACATTTTCCAAGAACTCTCACTTCATCAAAAGATTCATTATGGTCACTATTATGCTATCCATAGCATAGATAAAATAATTGTAATCAGAGATTAATAACAAGGGTCCCAAAAAAGACAAGCATTAAAAAATACAAAAATACTGTGTTTTTTAATATAGACTAACAAAAACATCAAATATTGCATTGCCACATAGATATAGGAAAAACATATGTATTTGATGCCAAATGATACATCAAAGTCGATATTGAATCTTTATAGTTGTCCAATCAAGGACATATTATATATTATAATATATCATCTAGCAAAATCAATTCAGCGAACTAGCCATAATTGATTCTAAAAGGGTAAGAAGATATCTAGTTGTATGATTGGATTTTGTAGCTGATGTAATTACTATTTATTATTATATCTATAAATATATATATATATACTCATCTCACAAATAATCTATCAACTAGCCATAAATTCATTCTTACCCTTTTAGTGAAAAGGTTAAGGGGCCATCTACCACTAGAAGGCCCTCTGCAACATTATTTTAACATCCACTACTAGGTGCCCAAGTTTGAATCTATGTATAGATTGGTGATGGTGTTACCTTCTCAATCCCAATGCACTACTACTTGAGCAGCTCCTTGCCCCCAACGAGGATGGGTTATTGAGATCCTCCCATATCGCAAGCACATGCTTAAGTTGCTCGCCCTCTACCTCTAACCACAAAGGTGCTTCCTCCATAATAGCCCTTTTAGATTCCACCCCCATTAAGTCAAGGTTTCAATGTTTTCTAAGAAAATGGTGTCTGTGTCAAGGGGGTGCTCATGCTACATCACCCATAAGCAAAGGTTGTCATCAACATAAGCCAAATCAATGAGGCCCTAATACTCTAACCTATAAGGGGGTCATAACAAATTTAATAAGTCTGAGGCCCATAAGAAAAGTCGAAGGGTCATAGACTATAAAATTTGTAATCAATAACCTCTTTATGTGTCTTTTTTCAAATAAACTCCAATTGCATGCAATTTGAAGCACTACAAGTTTACCTAAGCACCTAAATTGCAAGTTTATATAAATGTGGTGCTTTTCCAACAATATTTATCCACCAAACATCTAAAACAAATAAGAAAAAAAGAGAAAATACTTAAATTACATTTCAATCCAATAAAAACAAAACACAAGTGACAAAACAAATAAACGCAACAATTAAATTCAAAGTTAAAATTGCTTACTTCTCATTAAAGGATTCATTTCTTTGATAGCAGTGTCAAAGCCAAATTGTCTAGTGGCACTCCCATACAACTACATTTCTTTATTAACGACTATGCAATCATTTTCAAGGGGAGCCATATTGTGAAGACATTTATGAAACCTTTCATGACCTTGCCATTGAAATCAAAACTACATGGATAAGAAAACGCAAGGTTAAAGACAAGTACTATTGCATGAATCAAAGGACGGAACATCTCATTCCATCTATGGTCAAATTGCCTCCATGGCATAAGCTGCTTGTCAAAGCCATAGTCCCCAAGAAGCTTTCCTCGTAGAAAAAATCAATAGCTTCTTTGGCCCTATCCATGGCCCAATACTAGTAGCCCATTATAAGCTTTTCAACATAAACCAAGCAAAGAACTTTACCGAAGGTTCACTGATTGTGCACACTTACCTCGCTTCTTCTGATCTGGATTGGATCATCATAATGTTTGTCATCCATCTCGATGCTTTCAAAGTGGACAAAGTGGAGGAATCATCTCATCGAATCATTTTTACCGCCGGGACCCAATTTGGCAAAATAAGGTCTGAAACCTTCCAGGAGCATTTTGAGGCATCAAATGACTTTTTTTGGGGTAAAACTTTGTTACTTTAGTGCCACATCTTTTCATGTTATTCTACAAAGAGACCTTTCCAATGGTGCAAGAATCACATCAATCGAAGTCCGTATGTGAAAGTTATGCCACTCAGAAGTTGACCTTCTTGTTTTCAACACCATAATTCGAGAGAATGCCACATCAAGCCCCAATATTCATGAAAAAGGGGCTAGCCATGTGATGTAGAAAACTCTAGAAGAGTTTATATTGTAACCCTAGTTAAGAGTTGAGGTAGTCAAATCTAACCACTAGTAGGCTATCGGGCTATGTTATAACCAGGCCACTAAGAGCAAAAGGGGGTTCCATTCTTTTGAGCGCATTTGTTCCATATCTGAGCAAAAAAATAGCCAAGGGAGATAGGAGGTAGAGCACACAAAGAGGATTTGTGCACTATAGCAGCCCACGGGCCACTGTCCATACTTCTTTGTATTCGCAGCCATATTTCCATTTAAAGAAAGAGAGCAGAGCAACCTCACATTCCATCTGGGTTTTTCTCCCAAAAGGGTTTCCCAAAGCATATCTTGAGTCAAATGTGTGTGTGAGCATTTATTTTGTCGCTCTCTATTTTTTGCATAATGTTAATTTGCATGCATGCACTATTAACAATAAATCTACAAATCCAAAAATCTAATAAAATTGTAATAGTGTAGAATTTCATATTTTAAATATAATATTATCAGATCTGTTATGACGAACTATCCAGTAGAATATCCACAATAGTTTACAGATCATCTTCTCGAGAATCATCTTGGTTCATGACTCTACTAATAGCTCTCCCATCTTGTTTTGTGTTATATGTACAATCACACCACACATAAGAAATGAACATTATCTACAACATTAGGTTTAAAAACCAATTAGTTTGAACCAGTAACTGATCAAACCAACCTTTAACTAACGACATGGTAGTAAAATCTGGTTTAAGGACTAGTTGGAAACGATTAGATACCAAACTAGCTGGTTTGGTACCTAACTAGTACCAGCCAACCCAAACTAGCCAGGTCTGCTCCAAATTGATTCGACCTATACTTTGGCGCATGTGGCAAGGTGGGGAGACCATGTTGAGAAATCTATGGCAGCTAGATTAGGGTGATTTCTCATTACTTTGATAATTGCTTGTGATGTTCTTTACTTCAACTTGTAGCATTTATAATTAGCTTCTTCTTTTGATTATTATAGTGTTCTTATCATAAAACAGCTACCAAACTATGAAAATCAATAACACAAATGCACACAAGATATAGGCTACTAGCCAGGGCCAAAGCCTCTCTTAGAGAGGAAAACCCACAAGAATTCTTCTCTTCTTATAGAATCTTCAAATGACGAATTCCAAGACCTTTAGACCCAAGACCAAGACCAAGTTAACCTTCCTGTAGATGAACTTCTCTTTCACTAAGTCAACACAGGTCAAGGTTCTCCAAAACTACTGCAGCTTCTCTTATGCTTACAAGTTCAAACCTACAAACTTTTACTGCAGATTTCGGCCTTACTACAGAAACCCTGATTCGCAAGTGTAGGCAAAAGATGGTAAAATAAACCTTCTCTCTCTTTCGCTTAGGATGCTTCTATCTCCTTAGGTATTCAACTTCCAAAATTGATCTTCTTGACACTAAAATTCGTCTTCTTGAGATGGTTGCAATTCGGTCTTGCTGCAACAAACTGATGCCCTAGTTTTCGCACGTGTTAGAGATAGAGGCCCAAAACTTCGATTTTATCTCTCCTAGCTTTCTCACTCTCTCCTTGTTCTTTTCTTCTTGTCTTGCTTCTTCTTCCTTGTGATTGAACTTGCTTGGATTAGTTCTTCAAATGAGGTCGAGTTCCTTTATATATAGGCTTCCAAGGGGTATGAATTATCCTTTTTGAGGCTGACTTGTCTTCTGCAGACCGACTTCTTCTCATGTAGGCTGACTTGGTCTTGGAGGGAGACTATGACACTTTTGACTTACAATAAATTCTTTTGACTTGATACAAACTGCCCAATATGGTCTATTACATATGACAATGACTCTTTTGACTTCTTGACTCTATGACAAACCCTAGAAGCACACAATGGGTGCTTGACCTATAAATAAATTGACCTTGAGCATGAAACCCATGCTTTAAATAATAATAATAAATTTTCTCTCTTTACATCAAATACATAAGATCAATATTATGAATACCAAACCTAGTTACATATTTCAGCAATCCCTCTTAACTAGGGAGGTATTCATAATACATAGATGGTACTTGGACATTCTCATACTAAAGAATTTTCATAAGAAGAGTCGGATTGGTAAGACATCTCATAAGTTATCTTTTCAGCTTATATCATTGCATCTCATCATATCAACCAACATTGCCATATAGCAAGGCCTTGACCAACAACTCTATCTCTCCCCATCTGGATGTTCACAAGGTATGTCCTTTTAGGACCATTCCTGTCTTGGATTTACACATCCTCAAGGAATTTCCTCTTCGACTAATCTTACCTATTCGATGCCATACCTCATCCTCAAAGACTATCGGTATCAATCTCAGATGCTTACCCAATCCCCCATTCTTTCTTTATGATGTGAAAACAAGAATGATGTGTCTACCTCTCCCTCTCAACTAGGGAGGATTCACTCATTCCTATAAAAGGAATATACCCAAGCTCCCTCTTACCTAGGGACTTGTTTCCAACAACAACTATTTGCTCTTTGGTGTAGATCATGGTACTATCAGCTGCTTGTAGGGCTCCTTCCTTTCTGCATCATCATGTCATGGATGAACTTCAACTTCTATATCATGGAGCCAACTTCTTTGTAGGGCTTAGGCCATCTTCTACATCACTTTCCCTTTCCTTTTCATAGTATTTAACCAAGTAATGCTTGTCATGTTATCCTTCTTTTCATCGAAAAGTGACCTTCTCCATCATCATCTGGCTATCCTTCATACTGCTACATCTTTCCAAGTCATTTTTCTTCCAGAGTTTTCTATACAAGTCTATTTGTACTAGTTGTAGGTGAATTTCTACAACCCTCTTTCCATTGCCCTTTTCCAACCCAGCCAAATGCTTGCTTTCAAAAATCAAAAAACTGAACTTCAAAAATATAATTACCTCTTCATGATGGCCTTTCGTCGTAATATCAACTTCTGCAATATCAACATCCTACGTACTATTCGAACCCATCTCCAAGACATTTACTATCAAGGTTTTCCTTCTTCATCATATATATCAAGGTCTCCTACCTTATTCATGGAGATGTCATAGCTAATCCTTTTTGTTATCAGATGTTGATTACTCATCTTATCTCAAGTGACTATAGGTACATCTTTACGAACTCTTCTTCCAACTTCATCATATATTGCTTCCTCAAGATCCCAATACATAGTTCCTACATCATAGGAACAATCGTTGCCAACCACCTCACATTCTTCATGAGGTCATGTAATGTTGATTCCATCATGTTATCATGTAGAAGAGTTCAAGGCATATTGTATTTATGCCTTCATATATCATCCATAAGGAAGAGTCCCTTCTTCTTTAATCATGCCTCTTCTAACCATTCTATCTGCCATTAAGTGATGACATGGCTTTATCCATCTACCAAAGCTAACAAATATATGCATACCACTTCCTTCATGTGATCATCTAGGCTTCGTTCAACAGCTTCACTTTCCTTTGCTTGAAGATGAAAGTGCTTCAACTAAATTATCATGTTGCACTTCTTTGTCACCATACCTTCATCCTTCTAAATTGTGGATCCCACACTAGGTGGAATGTAGACTATCTATGTGACACTTGCTTTTTCTAAGTAGAGGTGAACCTTTTAACAAAGATTCCAATTGAGGATCTTGATGATCCTTATTCTGCAAATGCTTCTTCCTAATGATGATGAGGTGTGATGATAGTCTTCTCTTGCTAGATGACTTGCTTTAACCATTCAAACTGCTACTTCGGCTATCCATTCATGCTTTTATGGTATCATCTCAATACTACTATACTGCATCTTATCATGATTGTAATACTTCCTACGATGACTTGCTAACTTCTATATACTGAAAATAAACTAAATGTGTGAGAGACCTTTTAATAGTAGAGTTCTTTTACTTCTTCCTTCTTCGACTTCTTTTCTTCTAGTTCTTCTACTTCTTCGGTCACATGGGCTTCACTTCTTTCCTTTCTTTTCTTGTTGCCTTTCTTGAGTTTAGGGCAATTCCTCTTAAAGTGCCTATATTCATTACATTCATAGCAGTGAATTTTAGACATGTCAATTTTCTTTTGAAATTTCTTTCGAGGCTCTTTCTTTCCAAACTTCCCTTTCCTCATTGTCATAGTTGCATATGCTTGTGTTTGCTCATTTGATCCAACATTATTCTTTACCTTTAATCTAGTTTCTTCATTTTTGCATAATGACCACAGTTCACTAAATGGAGTGGCTTCCTTCTTTCCATAGATGCTTGATACAAAGTTGCCACATTCATCTAGTAATGCATTGAGTACAAGAGTGGTCATCTCTAGATCTTACATTGTTTCTCCTAGCTCTTGTAGTTGATCTCTTATTTGAGATACCTTCATGAGATATGAGGCAACCCCTTCTTCCTTTGATACTTTCATCTTGTATAGCTTGGTTATTAAAGATATTATTTCCCCTACAATACTTACAGAGAACAATTCTACCAACTTATAATAGATTTATTTTGATGTCTTCAGCTTTGCTACATAAGGAATGAGAGAATCCTTGATTGATTCAATGAGGATTCTTTGAGCCCTTATTTCTCCTTTCATATACTTTGAAGTGCTTGAGATAGCTCTTGTCGAGTTTTGGAGATTGAGCCCTTGACATATTTAATAACTTCATTCTCTATGAGAATTAAATCTGTTCTCTTCTTCCATGCAAGGTAGTTCAATGTCTCAACAAGTTTATTTTTCTCTTTGCAGAAAGAAGTCATTTAGTTTGTAGATTGAGAAATAAATATAAAGTACTTATTTGTCAAATGAAGATGCTCCTTTGATGATGATGTCTTCCACTAGATGCCTTTCTTGATGATGATCTTCTTTCTTTAAGAGTGACAATGCTTCTTCTTCAAGATAAGGGGAGATGTCTTTGAGATGTGATCCTTTCTTCAATGTGAGGGAGATCACTTTGTTTCCTTTGATGATGATGAAGTGATCTTCTTGCTTTCTTTTGTTGATAATGTAGAATGAGGAGGTTTCCAAGAATACTTCAAGTGTGTAGAGTCCTTTCTTTGAGTGGAGGTAAGGTCCTTGAGGTCTTCTTCTTCTTCCAAGAGTTCTTTCAAGATGATAGGGTCTTTAGATCTCCTTGATGCTCTTCTTATGCTCAGCCCTTATGTATTCTTCTTTTTTTTTTGGTCAAGTGGTCTGAGTTCTTCAGGCTTGACTTGTGGCTTAAGAAACCACGACCCAAGGGTATCTAAGCCGTCAAAATCACTCAGGGATCGCACCCAGCCTGGGCCACACCAACCCTTAACATGGTTGGATTTTTGCCCACAGAGTTCCGAACCGATGACCTTCACATCACAAAGTGACTTAACAATACACCCCATCATCGTTTATCTATACCCCGTGGGTCCTCATATATTCTTCTTGAATGATCTTCAAGTTGCCTTTCCTTGTCACCTTAGCTCTGATTCCGTGTTGAAAAATCTATGGCAGCTAAATTAGGGTGATTTCTCTTTAATTTGATAATTACTTGTGATGTTCTTTACTTCAACTTGTAGTATTTATAATTAGCTTCTCCTTCTTTTGATTATTATAGTGTTATTATCATCAAACAACAACCAAACTATGAAGATCAATAACACAAATGGACACAAGATATAGGATGCTAGCCAAGGGCAAAACCTCTCCTAGAGAGTAAAACCCATACGAACTCTTCTTATAGAATCTTCAAATGACGAATTCCAAGACATTTAGACCCAAGACCAAGACTTAACCTTCCTGTAGATCTACTTAGGTATTTGACTTCAAAAATTGATCTTTCACTAAGTCAACCCAAGTCAAGCTTCTCCAAAACTGTTGCAACTTCTCTTCCGATCACAAGTTCGGACCTGTAACTTTTAACTGCAGATTTCGGCCTTACTACAAAAACCCTAATTCATATGTGTGGGGAAAATATGATAAAATAGACCTCTCTCCTTCGCTTAGGGTGCTTCTATCTACTTAGGTATTTGGCTTCGAAAATTGATCTTCTTGACACCAAACTTCGGCTTCTTGAGATGGCTTCAATTCGATCTTCTTGCAACAAAAAGATGCCCTAGTTTTCACATGTGTAAGAGATAGATGCCCTAACTTCGATTTTATCTCTCCTAGCTTTCTCACTCTTTCTCCTTATTCTTTTCTTCTTGTCTTGCTTCTTCTTCCTTGTGATCAAACTTGCTTGGTTTAGTTCTTCAAATGAGGTCAAGTTCCTTTATATATAGGCTTCCAAGGGGTACAAATTATCCTTTATGAGCCGACTTATCTTTTGCAGGCCGACTTCTTCTCTTGTAGGACGACTTGGTCTTGGAGGGAACTTACAATAAATTCTTTTGACTTAATACAAAATGCCCAAAAGGGTTTATTACATATGACAATGACTCTTTTGACTTCTTGACTCTATGACAAACTCTAGAAACATACAATGGGTGCTTGACCTATAAAATAATTGACCATAAGCATGAAACCCATGCTTTAAATAATAATAATAATAATAAATTTTCATTCTCTTTACACCAAATCCATAAAATCAATATTATGAAGACTGAACCTAGTTACATATTTCAACAAACCAATGGCATTTATCTGAGTGGTTTCAAGGGTTGTTCCAACCAAAAACAACCCTCCTTAACCTATAAAAGTAACTTTCCCCTCCTATTTGCCTCACACCTCTCATTTCGTGTTTTTGTGACAATATGTGAGCTTAGAGAGTTCGACAACAGTCCTAAATTTTGTTGTAGCAGTATAACAACAACAAGTTTGGAGGTTTTTTATCATCTTGGAGCTAGTTTGGAATTGGTTTGAAGTTGCCCGGTGGAGTTGAAATTTTTGGGAGGAGGCTTTGGCAACTGGTTTTCATTCCCAGGTATGCTTTCTCTCCTAAAAAAAATTCAAATTTGATTGTTGTCCTTGTTTTAAAAAATTTTCCCTCTTTCAACTAAAAAACAACCCCTCTTTATAGGATATATCTGCCTCTTTTTTGTTTTCAAATTTACAATAGGTTTTGCATTTTACTTAATTGCATTTTTTTCTATATGTGTATTTATTTGCCTTCAAAGTTGAAATTACGTCATCCACCATGGCCCCAAAAGCAAAAATTGTTGCATGGGTTCGTTGAAATGATATTGATGGAAAAATGTTCTGCAAATATTGCAGGCACCTAATGGAAGGGGTGTATTTATACATTGAACCAACACTTGGCCATGTGAAGCACCAAATGCAGTGATAGGGCCTACTACGGCAAAATAACTTGAAAATTTTGAGAAGTTTGAGAAGGAGAAGGCTAGGGAAAAGGCTATAAAAGCAAAAATTGCAAGGAAGAGGGAACTTGCAGAAACTATGAAAGGCATAAGTGGGTGTGATGATTTTGACCTTCAAGACTCCTCCTATATCCCTTCCACCAATGTCCAAGACTCCCTTTCGTTATGTTCCTCCCCTCTTGGGTATTAGAGTCAAGCAAAAGATAAAAAGAGGATGAACATCAAGAGTTATCTCACACCTTCCCCCACCTCTACCTCTACTAATGCCACTACCTCCAAACGAAGTCTAACTCGACCCACTTTGGATACCCATTAGAAAAAGAAATAAAAAGAAGTTTATTTTCAATACATTGCTAAATGGTGGTATGATGCAAATATCCCCTATAATGCTACCTGCTCACCTTATTACCAAGCTATGTGGGACTCTCTTATATCTACAAGAAGGGGCTTCAAAGGCCCTACTATGCATGCCTTGAGGGATCTCTTTTGCAAAAAGAGGTTTTCTCCATTGAAGAATATTTGAATGGGTTTCAAGAGTCATGGACCAAAACAACTTGTTCCATCATGTCAAATGGATGGACTTATAGAAAAACCACACTATCATACATTTGCTTGTCTCTTGTCCTCAACAAACCATGTTTTTTAAATAAGTTGATACATCTAATAGGTTGAAAGATGCAAACCTCTTATTTGAGCTTTTGGATGAGATGGTTAGGACAATAAGGGAGATAACACCTTAAACCATGTTCTTGTTGGAAAGATGCTAGATTCCAACCATGAAAAGCAACTTCTTTGCATTGTTTTTGGACCACGTGTTGCATATTGCATAGACTCATGCTTGAGGACATAGGCAAAGTGGAGTGAGTAAAGAACATTGTAGAGCATGCACTCATGGGTATTGAGCCTAATGAGGAAAAACACTAGGGAAAAGGAGCTTGTTAGGCCTATTATCACAAGATTGCAACTCACTTCCCAGTGACAAAACTTGCATTAAAGGCTTTCTATTGATGATTGGAATTCATCTCAATGGGCTTGCAAACAAAATGTAAAAGACACCAAAAAGAAAGTCTTTTACAAAAAAAATTGGAAAAAAGCAACGAAGCTTGTGAAAAATGGCAAGCCCCTTTTTAAGGTGTTGTTTTTGGCAGATGGGGAAAAATTGGCCACGGGCTACATCTATGAGGCTATGGATTAGACAAAGGAGCAAATACAGGCAGCCTACAAGGTGTAGAAATTATGTTGTGGATTTGCAACTGCTCATGAAATTTTAATCAAAATAATGACACAAACCTACTCTATTGCTCTACAGAAGTTAATTCACAATTTAGAACAAAAATTTCAGACGTGCAATAAGAAATAACACACATGCACACAGTATTTTCCTAGGGAAAGCAATCTGCTAAAAACCCCAATGTTTGCTTGCATTAATCTGATGAATAGAGATGTATTACAATTGCTTTGCTCAATTGAGCACAACCTGCAAGTGAATAACCTATCTCTTTGCTCATTGAGAAGCTCTGACCCAAACTTAGTCAATTTTTGCCTCTGCTTGAGCCCCTATTTCCTTGCACAATTCTTGAGAAATCAAGCCCCTATTAATGTCTGCTTTCACTAATCTGATGAATAGAGATGTATTACAATTGCTTTGCTCAACTGAGCACAACCTGCAAGTGAATAACCTATCTCTCTGCTTATTGAGAAGCTCTGACCCAGAGTTAGTCAATTTTTGCCTCTGCTTGAGCCCCTATTTCCATGCACAATTCTTGAGAAATCAAGCCCCTATTATTTAGGAATTTCTCCAAAATGGATTGTGCAATTCCCAAGGTTGATCATCTGACTGCATGCAACACTTGTACACTCAATACTAGTCTACAATTGATGTTACACTGCCTTAGAATCTCCACCATAGTTGGGGAACTCTAACTCTCTACATGCACTAGCTATTTTGGGTTGATTGATCATTTAACTAGACGATCACTAAGTTAGACTAAAGTCTCACTGCACAACTGATCTTCCACTAGTTCCTCCAACAGTTGGAACTAGTTTAACTAAAAACAACTTGAACTAACTGACCTTAATTGCTATAAATTAGCAATTATACATGCTTAACTGAACTCTAACTCTTCCAACTCGAATTTACTGAGTAAACCAAATGACACAAGCCATGTCACCAAGTTAACTACATCCAAGTTGTTTGTTGATGTGGAAATTCGAATTTTCTCAATTTAATCAAGGCAAAATCAAATTGAGAATTTTTTGTTGCATTTTCAACACAAGGATAGACTAGGTGAATATGAGCCTATTTGGGAGATCATTTATAACAAATGGAACAATCAACTCCATCGTCCTATACAAGCAACTGAGTATTTCCAAATCTTAAGGTATCAATATAGAGTTTGGTTAGGAGATGATGAGATTGGGCAGATCAAAGATGGGTTGTACAAGTGCTTGGAGTGCATGGTCCCTTCTGAGTCAAAGTAGATGGAAATACGATAGATCAATTCTTTCACTAGGGCCACATGTACCTTTCGTAAAAACCTGGCAACGCTTGCATGAGATGTGGATCAACTAGGTGAGTAATCCCAATTTGTTTCTAAAGCTCAATTGCTTAGAATTCAAATTGTAAATACTTGCCTTTTTAGTCAAACTTACAATCTAAATTGTTGAATAATGAACTAAATTTACTCTGCCTTTACAACGCATTGGTGGGAGCCATTTCACAGCCAATGTCCTCAATTGCAGAAGTTTGCAATTAGAGTTCTTAGCCAAAGTTGTAGTGCTTTTGGGTGTGAGCGCAAATGGTCTGTTTTGGAGCAGATTCACACAAAGAAGAGAAACCGTTTGAAACAAAAACAGTTAAATGATCTCATCTTCGTGCAATACAACCTTCAACTAAGGCGCAACTAGTTGTTGAACAAAAGAAAGGATACAAATCCCATTATGTTAGATGATATTGATCCAACTTCAAAATGGGAGGAGGAGACTCAACAAGTTGAATTTAATCCTGATTTTGATATTGATGCCATGGAGTTTTTTTTTGGAGGGGGAGCGGGCAGGTGTTGAACTCAATGTAGATTTGGTAGTTGAACCAGGAGCTAAAGGAAGCAAACCACCAAGCATGGCACATGGTAATGAAAGCACAATCGTGTAACTCAGCCAACTCGGGCTTCTAGTTTTGTTAGGCCTAATTTTGTTGTTGTTGTTACTGAGGTTGTAGAGGATTCTAAGTCCTACTCTAAGTCAGATAATGTTTATGTAACTCCTGGCGATGATCCCATGTCTAGTAGTGGCGATGAGTTTGATTAGTGATTATGTTGATTAGTGATTTATAGTGGGCCAATGGCTTGTGGCACTGTTTCTGGACTCTAGAGACCATTGAGAGCCTCCTTGATTGTGTATTTTGTTGATGATATGTATTGCACTCGGTGCCATTTTGATAAATGCACCCTTACATGGTTATATGGATGAGCAAACTTTGCATATTTTGTCTCTAGTGGTTTGGAACTATACTTTGAAATCTTAAAAATAAATTGTCATTAAAAAATAATTATTTTATGTATTTTTTCAATTTCAGTTCATTGAATTTGGCTCAAACTTGAACCTCAATCTGATAGGTGGCCTGGTTCAAAACCCCATTCTAGTTTTTAAAACTATGCAATCAGCAGCAACTCAGGCAAGAAATGCAGGGCTTTCCCGCTTCCCTCGCAGGAAAGGTGGAAATATTCTAGTTGCTTCCATACCTATAGCGTGCTCTCCCCAACAACGAGACTTCAATTCCACTTGGATCAGGGAATAACTCTAATTTGCAAATAAGCATTCTTTGGCCTTTCAATATCTCTAATTCGAGTCACCTTTCATCTTTTTGTTTTGGTTTTGCATGGGCTAGACCAAGATCAAAATTGAATATTGTTTTATGATCTCCAAATTTGTTTTTCTTATCACCGTAAGTAATTTCAATAGTGGTCACAAGTATTCATTAGAGATGTAGTGAGGTTGCATGGTGTTCCAAGAAAGACTGCGTCAGACAAGAATGCTATTTTCACTTCCAAGTTTTGGAAGGAGTTGTTTGCAAGTTTGAGGCAAAGTTGGCTTTCAACGCAGCTTATCACCCGCAAACAGAGAGGGTCAACAAGATATTGGAGGACATGTTGAGGATGTATGTGATGCATCAGCTGAGGAGATGAGAGGAGTACCTTCCGTTGGTTGAGTTCGCTTATAATAATGAGTATCAGGAGTCATTGAGGATGAGTCCGTTTGACACACTCTATGGGCGGAGTTGTAATACTTCCATCAGTTGGAGTGATCTAGTTAACAAGGTGTTGATAGAACCGAACATGTTGGCAGAGATGGAACAGGAAATGCAGGTAATCAAGAAGAATCTAAAGGCAACACAAGGCAAACAGAAATTTTTTGCAGATCGGAACAGGTTGTTTAAGGAGTTTCAAGTTGGGGAACAGGTGTATTTGCGCATCAAGCCGAAGAAGAGATCCTTGAGGATTGGATCATGTGCCAAGATAGCAATTCAATTTTGTGGACCTTTCAAGATTCTTGAAAGGATTGGACCAATAGCCTATCGACTTGCACTACCTCCGCGGTGAATTCCATGATGTTTTCCATGTGCCATTGCTTAAGAAGTATGTTAAAGATGTTGAACATATGATTGACTGGTTTGTATTGTGGGTGAATCCAGATGGAGAATCCAAGCGAAACCTCAGTGTATATTGCAGAAAAAGATGCTCATGCTCCGGAACCGAGCAATCGAACAGGTTAAACCTATCAATTTTGTGGACCTTTCAAGATTCTTGAAAGGATTGGACCAATAGCCTATCGACTTGCACTACCTCCGCGGTGAATTCCATGATGTTTTCCATGTGCCATTGCTTAAGAAGTATGTTAAAGATGTTGAACATATGATTGACTGGTTTGTATTGTAGGTGAATCCAGATGGAGAATCCAAGCGAAACCTCAGTGTATATTGCAGAAAAAGATGCTCATGCTCCGAAACCGAGCAATCGAGCAGGTTAAAGTGCTCTGGAAGCACTTTGGGCCCGATGAAGCTACATGGGAGATGGCAGGTCATATGTGGGTTATGTATCCTTCTCTATTCTTTGGGTGAGTGAATGTCTTTGGTATATGTTTTGGTGTGGTGTTTTGGTATATGTACATATGTATGTGGATGTAAATACCACCATGAGCTGTGTTATAAAGCTAGAGCTGTGTTATAAAGCTACAATAATCGGTATGGGTGTCATGTCATTATGGTTGTCATGTTGGTTTGTTTTTCAGCAGGATGATCATTATAAATACTGCAACGAGCTAAGTTATAAAGCTCCATGGGCAGTATGTTTTTCTTTCAACAGTCTTGTTGGTTGTAGGTGTCACTGAACATCGAGGACGGTGTTCCCCCAAGGGGGAGGGTTCTATAACAACCCTGGGTCAAAATTCCATGTAATAAAGTTAATAAAGGCAAAATAATAACCAAGGTCATGGAACACGTATTATGAGCTGAATGTTGGGCAAAACATCCTAGCGTGGGTGTTCATTTGGTTTATTATGGGTAAGGAAATTGGCAAAGGCAATGGCAAAGGCAAAGGCTTTGGAAAGGTATGAGGCATTATTTGGCATTTTATTTATGAAAATAATGAAAATTAGGAGAAAAGGAAGATGAAAGGTCACAAGTTTCATGTGAGGAGGAAAATGAAGGAAAATAATGGAGATGAAGAAAATAGAAGCCTCATTAATAAAAAGGCTTCTGGGTATCAGTTCATGGCTTTTTTTCAATGTTAGCTTTTGCTAGTTCAGTTTTGGGAGCTCTCTCTCTACTCTCTCTTTCATATTGTTGGACATTTAGGGCATTCTTGGAGCATTAATCAAATTTATTATTACAAATGTTTCCTTTTAATATTTTTTGTTACAATTTGAATTATTCAAATTCTATTATATTCCATCTTACCAAACACACACACACACACATAACCTAAAAGTGAATCTTACAAAACACACATACACACACATAACCTAAAAGTGCAAATATTCTTGAGAAGCACTCGATTATTTCTCAATGAATTAATATATTGAAATGCGGTGGGACTTTACTAAAGAAATGTATCCAATCTTAAGGATGTTTGTAGAGGTTAAGATATATCCAGTGGTAAAACCAAGAGTACTTCACCAACAAATTAATTATCCTAATCGAATTTCACACTAAAGAAATGTATCCAAGCTTAGAGATGTCTGTAGAGGTTAAGCTATATCTAGTGGTAAAACCAAGAGTCACTTCACCAACAATTTAATTATCCTAATCGAATTTTACACTAGCATTGTCATTTGTCCTCTCAATCCTGCACTTATTAAGAAACTTGATTAACCTAACAATTAAAATCCATTGATGTTTTTCCATGAGAAAATAACACAATTTGATTGCAACTTAGAACTTCAAAGATGAACTTAGGTAATATATCGATCAATAATTTTTACAAATTTAAAACAATCAAACACCGTAAATTGGATACCAAAACGAGTAACTAATTTAAATCCATTCTCTTCTAAATAAGTAACTAATTTAAATCCATTCTCTTCTATTTTTTTTTCTTTCAAATTCTGTAGTGAATTTTTGTCAGTGTTCCACGGGGACGCGTCCCCCAGGGTCGGGTGCATGCACCCCTCACACCCCACGCACCCGGGACATGTGCGTGCACCCCTCACACCCCATGCACCCGAGACGAGGGGACGTCTAGGGAAACGTTTCCCCCTTTTGGGGAGACGTTGGGGAGATGTTTCCCCAGTGTGAGAGACGCGACTCCCCAAAAGGGAGACCCCTGGGCACCCCGCTCAAAATGGGCTATGCTCCCTCCCTTAAATTTGCTTGTAAACAATGATTTATGGCAAGAGAAACTTAGTATTTGACCATATTGCCCTACTAATAATGCCATGCAATTCATGGTAATGTTAAATTCTTAAAGTAAAAGAGACATTCTCCTTTATCTTTCATTTTCATCCATTTACTTAAATTTTTAACATTACCATGAAATGACTCAAGATGTTTGAGAGTGGTTCTGACCTCATTGGAATTCATATGGAGAAAGTAGAATTTTAGATCTTACTCAAAATCCAGCAAACTTAACAGTTTTTCAGGAATTCAAGATTCGATGGATTGCAATGTTTCCATTGCATTTTGTCATGTAAAAGGGTATGGAATTAGTATTTAATCAAGAGCACCAAGCCATTTGTGTACTTTAGAGTGACTTTTAGACTCGTCACTCCACTGTTTTTGAGTTTTAGTTATATCAATTTACTATTCCAGTATTCAGATTTCAGTATCTATTATACTCTATTTTGCTTCGTACTAATTAGATACTAGAATGATGAATGATGAATTTTAATTTTAAATCAATTTCGAATCTAGAATGATGAATGATGAATTTAATTTTTAAATCAATATAGATTCTAGAATGGTGAATATGGATCAGAGTATTTCATTATTGAATCTCGTAGTCTATGGATGAATCATGAATGTATTAGTAAGGATAATGAGTATGGATCAATGTCTTCCATTACTTAATTCAATTATGTATGTATCATTGTATTTATGCTTTCATTATTGAATATGAATTTGAAATATATATGTATATATATTAAAAAAGAAAAAAAAAATTATATACCCTAACGTCCCCCCGTCCCCCCTAAATTTCCCTAAAATTTGAGGGTACTCCCACACGTCCCCCTTGTGCGTCTCCCCGCACCCGCGTCTCCCCGTCCCAAAGTCTTGGTGGAACATTGGTTTTTGCCCTATAATATTATATACTTATCAAAAATAAGATAATAGGAATTTTCTTTGATCACAAATTTTTCTGCATTTAAATATGTTATATTCACATGAATACCATGGGAAAAACCATGGGTTCTTATAAACTTGGATCTCCAAAACCACCAGCAACTTGATTGAGCCAAGTTTACCCAAACCACATGAACATCTTAAAGACAAATAAAGAATAGTATGTGAACTAGTATAATGATAGTGATCAAATTAAAATAATAATATTTATTTATATTATATTTTAATTTGACCAACTCATTTTACATTTTATATTTATATATGTTTTAATTTAAAACCGACATTTAATATAACTTTTTTTCTTTTTATATATATTTTTCTCAACATTTAGAAAATGTTGACATACTTTATTCTTGCATTATAAATGTTGACATACTTTATTTTTGCATTATGCCTACACACCTCCCATATACTGGGCTATAGAGGGCCTCTTGGCGCAATTATATAATTGTTTTTGTCTTTTATCTCTCTCCTTTTTTTAATCTTTATTTTTGTGATTTTAAATCCAAAAATGTTTTATTCCATATTGCACACATATATATGTTTTTCATTATAACTAACAGTAATTTTTGGCTGAATTCAAAGTAAAATTAAGAAGTGTTAATAATATTTTAATTGTTTTTAAAATATATGATATTTTATATTGAATGAGAACATATATTTGAATGAAATTGGGAATTTAAAGACTATTCCATAGGTGTTACTATTAACTTCTACATTTCCTTGTGCCATTTTTGCTACTGAAACAATCACTTGAATGTTTTATCATTCTAGAGGAGTTTTGCCTCCTCCCCCACTTCCCTTTGACATTGCTTCTTTCACATCGCTACTCACCAACGATACAAAATCTACAAGGAAACAATAGTTCTGAGTCGTAAAATGATTAGAAGAAATTCCAAAATTCCTTGTTTGTTCCTAGCAATTGTGTTACATGGCTCTGTGTTTAGCTAATCGAGATCTAATCAAAATATTCAATAGCATTTAACCATTACCTTACACTCTAGCAACTTAGTTTGACAAGAATTGGTGTTAATTAATCAAAAGTAAATGTTCCCTCTCCTTTTATGGAATATGCTTTTTCACATTTCTCTTTTGGGGCAAAGGAGGATAGAGACTTGATATTTAGGAGCTGACCATACTTCTTGGAAGTCCAAGGGATTTATTTAAATAGATGTGACCAAGAATTTAACCTAGAAAATAACATACCCTCGATGATTCTAGCCTAATTTAAGCTTCCTCGTATCCTTCCACTATTGGAATGAATAAACCCTAAATAACAAAAACAATGCTCTAGGAAAAATACAATGACAGTGTAGAACCTAGGGAAGGAATGTTTGCATGTGCAAGGATATCATGTGTAGAAGTTGATTTGGAAAATGGGATTTAGGAAGTAATAAAACTCTCAATGGAAAATTGGAGGTTTATCCAATAGTTGGAATATGACAAATCCCATTTAAGTTTCAAAGTTGTTGTCAGTATGGAATTTTGCTAGAAATTTCCCAAAATCTACTTCAAAGGACACGCATAGTTACTAAGGATATCGATGGCAATAACCTAAAAGGAAGTGTGGCAACAACCATTGAGATAATTCATCCAAGAAGATCCCCAATTCTCCAACCCCCAATTCTTTGTCCCATGAAGATCCCTCCTCTTGTAAGCCTCCCATACAAAACCCTCAACAAGAAAATAAGGGGAACATCCATATCCCTTAAGGATCTATATAATAGGTATTGTCTTGATCTAAAAACATTGAATCCTTATTAGATGAAGTGAACGAAAGAGAAATATGCCCTATTTGAAGGTGTGCCCTCCCAAACAATTATCCCATCCATCACCAAGAACATGGGAATTCCCATCTTGGGATGAGGATCCTCTCTTCCCCCCTTTAATTAAGACTACTCTTCCCAGGAGTAGCATCACAAGAGAGAAATCTCAAGAAGAAGCAATAACAGATTTAGTAAGTAGATCATTTAGGAGAGGAAGAAAACATAACAAAGAAATGAGGGGCATGCAAAAAGGGGCAAAGGAATGGGAGCACAAAACACCATAGAAGGTTTATACAATATAAGCACTAGAGCCTAGAGGTTCAAAGAACCAGAATAACAATGTTCCCCCATCGACGGTAGCCTCTAATGAAAATAGTAAATGATAAAGGCCATCTCCTCGAACTACAAAGGTTGGGGAGTGAAGAAAAAGGGAGGACATCAATAAATAATTTTATCATAATGGATAAACCACAAATCATGTTGCTCCAAGAGACCAAGTTGGAGGAAGAAGTTATCTTCTAAAAAAGTAAAGTAACATGGAAATAAAGATTAGCCAAAGTAGTTATCTAAAGAGAGGCCTTTGAGGGAATTTGTACCATTTCATCCTTGACCCCTTCCAATTCATCATGAATTTCTCATCCCCTAACTGATTAGTTGTCAGTCTTTCACACAACTCCTCTGGTAAAATTTTCAATTTTGCAAATGTATATATGCCTGATTCTTACACAGTAAATCATTTTCTCTCCATTGAGATCTTCACTTGGTATCTGTAATAAAGGTCAAGTCTCAAGCTTTTCTTCCCTTCCTGCAAAATTCAGGAGACAGTTGTGCAACATAAGCTCTTTTGGTCTTCTTTCAATTGTTTCAATTCCAACATCTTCTTTCTAAGCTCCCTCTCTGCATGTATTTATTTTCTGGTTCTTAGGTATGGCTAACAAGCAGTGTGTCACAGTCTATCTTGTCCAAAAGAAGAATTACATCCATCAAGCTCTTCGATCGCTTCTGATCTGATATCTTGATCTGTCCATTAAAAGATTTGTTTCAGAACTGACAGATATAGGCTAGGTTCAGTATGCAGCTTTCAAACTATCGCACCTATTGTGATGTTTGATAGAGGTGTTTTACAAGATAAACTTTATTGTAATCAAATTAAGTATGATCCTAGGATGTGGGATTGAACTTTAATTCCTCGCACTTTTAAGAAGAGAAAAGTTAATCTTATCTCTAAGTTAATCTCGATTGTAAAATTATGATTGCAAAATCATTTTATAGTTTCTGAGATATAATTCACAAAATATAAGAACCATAACCAGAATTATTATAAGTTAAAACTCAAAACGAATCTTAATATTACCATAAATAAGGAACTGAATGTGATACAGCTTTGCCATGAAGCTATTTAAAACACAAATCTACTACTAAATGGTTCTCAAAGAGTCGTTTTATCTGGAAACGAAATTAAAGATGACAAAAGGACCGTGCAGTGTAAATTCCACTCGTCCTAGCACACGAAACTGTGATTTAATAATCAAAAATGAGTACTCATTATCGACACCATTTTGGCATGCAAATGAAAGAAAGCTAGACAGCTTGACTTTGTACAACGACAAAAAGATTTATAATTAGAAGTACGGAGGAAGCAAACAATTCTTTAGACAATCTAACCAATTACACATTCAAAGGAGAAATAATTTACTAAAATGAACAATTTTCATCATAACTGAACTGACCCAATTGAAAATTCCAAAGCAAGACATCAGAGCAAGTAGAATTTTAGCACCTACCACACAGTGAAATGAATCTATTTTCGGCAAAATCCAATTAAGAGGTGCACTATAATTATCAATTCCAGAAGCATATCTAAACAATTGAGAGAAAAGAATGGGATTTCTAGTCATTTCTAGCTACAAAAGGGACTGTTGTACAGAGTAAGCCATTTCAGGCAGCGTTTGGAGGACGGCAAAAGTTCAAAACACACAATGTAAACAAATTCTCCGAATGCATACTAAAAGAAACATGCGCAAAAATTCACGACAAACTCCACCTTGGTTTTTGATAAATCCAACTAAATTATGACCCATAAATGCATGCCAAGGAAATTTTGGGGGTCTATATCTTAAGCAGATGCGAGCAAAACGAGTTCACAGGGTTTATGTAGAGCCGCATACAAGGTAATTTCTTTTTACTCAAAGAAGCGTTTTTGAGCGTCTGCAAGCAAATCAAGAACACCCAAAATTCCCCTTGACAATAATTCGCCCGCACAAAAAGCTTCAATTCCTTTGGGCTGCGGGCAAATCTAGCGAGTTGCAAACTTCATTTCCGAGAAATCACAACTTTCCACAGAAATGTGTTTTCTTGGCAGGCAAAGGACCGAAAACAGCCCAAATAATTCTAAAATCAACCCTAAGAGCCCGAAACAATTGACCACAGAAACGGCAAATTGGCAAGACCTGAATTAAATCTAATATCAGCGAAGTCCATCGTACCTTCAGATCGACAATGGTGTGACCCGGCCTTTCTTAAGCACTGGAGGCAGCCACAGCGTCTGGTTGAATAGAAACCAGGCAACCAGCTACGTAACAGCACGGACCCCGTCTACGATTAAAAGGTAAAACACAGACTCCGTCCTGTTTTGAGAAGGAACAGTTTTCACATTAAGGGTAGATTTTACGATCCACAAATAAAAAAATTATTTCTTCGCATTATCTTTTTGCTCTTTTATATAGCTACCACAACGTCCGACGATGGTTTTGGGTGACGTTGACGGAAACCTGATCGAAGGAATCAGTCTTCGTGTTTATGTTGTGTTTTGACAAATGACATGAAAGAAAGAAATTTAGCGTAGCTCGTTATGTGATAACTACGATCAAATTGGATGGCCGATGGAAAAATCCGGGGACGCGAATGTATTTACAAGCTTAATCCACATGCTACATGAATTGTTAAATAAAAAAGTTGTATTTTAGTTTGAAATAATAATTGTTATATTAAATTTGGATGGTTTAGAGTATTTGAGTTATTATAAAAAAATTGTTAAATTTAAAAAGTTGTATTTTGGTTTGTAATAATAATTGTTGTACTAAATTTAGATTGTTTTTAGTATTTGCATTATATTGTTAATACACAATTACTAGTATTTGCACCAAATGTTGCAAAAAAAACGCTTTAAGTTAGTAGTGCATATGTAAGAAGAGTATAGATGGAAAAGATGTGATATGTTATGTGATCTAACTATAACTTAATTTGAGTGAAAAAAATAAATAAATAAATAGATTTGCTAATGTTAAATGTAATACAATCAAACAATCTACTCAAAATAGAGGCATGTGCAACTTCCTTCCCAAGTGCTCAATCCAAGAGCTTATTTTCATTGACAATTATATCCGAGACCGGAACTTTTGTCTTTTATCATGTCAGTCTTCACCCTCATATGGTAATGGTTCCAAATCAAATTTCTCTGTGAGTATCCAAAGGTGTTTTCATTTATACACGTCTCCACTAGTATAATTAAAGGCCTTATTCTTTGCATAAGGATCTGTGGCAGCCCAAATTTCTTATTCCACAATCAATTCTGCATCAAATGCATCCATAAATTGTTCCCACAAAATATTGTTCTTTGGTTACTTGAAAGGAAACCCTTCATGTTTGCAAACCGTAGACCTAAAACATTCATCAAGCTCCAAGGAGAGAAGCGAAATATGTGTGTCAAATGTTGAATGGGCCAAGTTAAATGATGCAGGAGCATCTAGCTAAGGGCACCATGACCAGGTGTTGGTCTTAGCTAAGGAGGAGAGGTTTATCATCATTTGGTTTTCTTTATGTTTGTTGATCAAAACAATGTGTAGGAACTCTCCTTTTTTTTTTTTTTTTTTTTTTTTGAGGTAACAGAACGGTACAGCTTGTTTTGGGTCATTACTGAACATCTATCTGTTTTTTTTTGTTAATTCATCTTACAGTTTGTTTTCTTCTATTATATTATATATATATATATATATATATATATATTATTTATATATATATATATTATATATCTTTCTTACAGCACAAGAAGACCCGAAATAGTTATCGATTATGTAACTGAAAAAGTGATTGAAGAATAATTGTGAACAGTTCAGGTAACTGTGGGCAAACAATACAAAATCCAATGTAATACACTTTTGAGAGTTCGATTGACAAGAACAAGATTAGAATACAGAAGCAAATAATTATCAAAACCCTGAGTATCTGAGTCCATCTGTACAAGCAATCTTTCGTTTCAATTTCTTTTCCTATTAATTATTGTGTATGACAATTAAGCAAAGAAATGTGTTCCTTTATTTCCTAGAAATCTTTTCTAACAGGCAGAGGCAAAGTTCTTAATTTCAAACGATGAAAATAAGGAGCATAACATTAACAGGAGAACAAAGTTACGTAATCCCAGCAAACCATATAAGTTCCAGATACATGGTGCAAGCAACAACTAAAGAAGCGAGCTAGCAGAATTCAAACCCTGTAGAATTCCTTCATGACAGAGGTAACCCATGTGTAACCGAATACTTTCTTTTCCATTATATACAATTTAATGTTGGCATATAGAAACAAATAAAATTGTCAAGTGCGTAAGACCAGCACAACAAACTGGAATGACCTTCCTCCTCAGACAATAACAAACAGCGAAGCTAGGATTTGAAACCCTGTATAACTACAGTACCGCGAAAGAAATAAATTATTTACAACTTGCAACCGAAGGTCATTGGACGCGAAACAATAGACAGAGGATCCAACCCTCCCATTCTTCTAACCTAATAGAAGACTATAACAGCGAAGGACCCGGAGAAGGAAGACTATAATCGAAAAAACTAAACAGAGAACGACCCTATTGATTTCACTGATAGAATCCGAGCAGCGACATAACCTGGAGCCAAACCCTAACCTGCAAAAGAGACAACAGAGAAATGTCAATATTTGCATTCCAGAAACAAGTTGCGAGAACCAATAACAAGCAGTGAAGGAAAGGGTGTTAACTTAACTTACCAAAAGGATAGATAGCGCCGGCAAAACGAACTCGAAACTGGGTAGCAAACAGAAGAGGGAGCCCTGCTCACAAGGAGCGGTCACCCTTAGTATTACAATCAAATTGAGCAGATAGTTATAGCAAGGAAGGAGAGGACTTACCTTGCCAGAATCTGTCGAAGCCAAGCACAGGGGTCAATTGTGACCGCAACCTGAAAGTCACGGGAAATCAACAGTAGATTAACCAGAAATGCAACCAGAGTAATTCATACAGAGAAAGTTAAGAGAATAACAGAGATAGCAGCATCCACGGAGAAGAGTACTAACCAGGCAGAGGTATCCACAATGAGGAGCAGACAAAGCGCCATTACAGAACTTAACACAGTTGCAGACAAACCCTCACCAAACCCTCACTGCAAGCGGAGCCAAAAACCAAACATCAAAGTGACAAGTGAAAAGCGGGAAGGAGGAGTATAGTTGAAGAGCGGAGGGTGAATGCCGAGGCGAGGACAGGTGTCCCCTCACACCTACCAACGTACCAGCAATAACTACGCCATCAATCCAAAACCAAAAATATCTGCGCTAATCAACTGTTTAAAGTTAACAACGATTGCTTTGACCTGATCCGAAACATTAATCATTGTTTAATTAACTTTAATCTTTTCATTAACGGTTTGGTCCCATCATTAAACCTTCTTTCTTCTTTGCAGCCTCAAATACAATATCCTCAAGAGTGTAGAAAAAAATGGGCACAATAGTCTAGGAAGCTCTTCATTAAAGGGTGCCTCATGGGGTTGATATTTACGATTCTTTGCCACTTCATCAAATTGAACAATGTAATGTTTCCCCCAGTCTGAAGATAAATATGTTGTAAATTATCTCCATTAGGTAGGAGGTAATCTAACACATTACTCAACATTCTTCCATTGTCCACCCAGTTATGCTCCTTTGTCTCTTTGCTAACCCAAACGACCCAAAAGAGATGGGTGGCATCCTTCAAGATTGAGACCTTTTCTAAAGTTTTCTCTCTATCTAGAATATCACATTGAACATACAAGCTCATTGTGATAAAATGCACACTAATCCAAACACCAATTTGTGACAAGAAACATCACCATCAATTTCATAAATATATGCATTAAAAATTAGCATAAATTTTTCCACATTCCATGACTTCCTTCAATCTTCCCCACCAGTCACATACTTCCAATTTATCAACTCTCAACGCAATGTTGTAATTCCATATTAATGGATTGTAGCAAAGCAATTAAAAGAATGAGACAGTGATTGAAATTTCTATGGATTTCTACAAAATTCTTACCTGACAAACAAGCCAAATGAACTAAATGGGAATGAGCTACGATTTCCAAATAGAATCATTGTTGTAGTTAAGAAATGAAAATAACTTAGCAGAGATACAAATTAGATTCCTGCAACAGATTCACTCACTTGAGCAAAGGGATTGAATAGAGTGCATGGAAGAATAGAAATAAAACTCAAGCTATCGTGAGATTTATATGTGTGAAGCAAGATGGATGGTAGATCCTTGGGTATTTCTAATACAAGTCTCCTTGAGCTTTGCCTACAAATTCATCATTTCATGTACATGGTTCTTATCGCTCGGGTAATGTGACTTAATCTAGTGGAGTTATCCTAAGATTACATTTGCATTAAAGTAAAAGGGCATACTTGTTTGTGAACAAACGGAAGAAAATTGTTTTCGGTATGTTTCTGTTAAGCAGGCTTCCTTTTAGGAGGAAAAACTTTAAGTAAAAGAACCTTCGATCCCAGACCTCAATTATTTAGTACCAGTAATATGGAAAGCCAAAGAAGAAAAGCAAAGGCGCAAAACATAATAATGACAATGCCATAAATCAAAGAGACAGCTTTGCCTCCTGTTCAAATGAACAAAACTTTGTACAACAACATTTCAAATAATTTTACAACCTCAAATATATTGCACCTAGTTTAGGCCCGTGGAAATATCAATTTAAATGAAAATCTAACTAATGTACCTTGGACTGACAACTAAATAAACTTGAGACTGATTATAATACAATATATTGTCACGGCATAACATATGTCCTCATCGATGCATCATACCTTGACATAAAATTAAGATAATAGTGCTCTTCTTGTTGGCGAATACATAAATTTACTTTATACTTTCAAGCATGGAATAGAAGATATCATAAATAATAGTCTTTCTCACAATAGGATTATGCCTTCTACTCAACCAAAAAAGCATAATCTTGGCCAATGGTTAAGCCAACGTTTCAAGAATGATTAGCAAGAGACAACAATAAATTGTATTATTGTTTATCATTTCATTCTATGTTTTTGTAAATCCCAAAAAAAGCATTGAAATTATGTATTTATTATGCATGATGATGGAGAGAGTTGCAATATAAGTAGAGAGAGAAAGCCTAGTTTTACTAGAGATGCTATGGAGAATTATTTCGTCCATGTCTAACATGAATTCGATTTTAGTGAAGGGGACAAGGAAGTAGAATATTGTAACACTTTGTAGCTTCTGATAGCATCAATACATGGATTCTTCTTTAGGCATAGCCATATATTAAACTAAGTTGAGTCTAACACACTAGAAAGAATGAAATATGTGGTGAAAATATTAACGAATGTTCTTAAATTGGTTGAAATTTGAAAATATTAACATAAAGACTAATCATGGACCTGTCTTTCACTTTTTGCAAATAAAGCTCGCCTGCAAAGTTTCAAGTGTTGCAACATAGACACAGGTATTTGTATTACTATACCCCCAACCTTCAAAATCTACTATGATGACTAATGTCTTGTGTCTTGTTGGCAGGCTGCAAAGAATGAATAAGCAATATTCCATGTGCAATCATCTTGTGAGTTTTTCCTTGGTGGTCTGATATCAAAGGCAATAGTGTAAGAATATTTAGACTATGGACAATCCTATAATAATACAAAACTCGCTAATGTAGTTAAAAAAAATTGTCTCTTTCGGGGATTACTTAGCACATAATTTTTCAAAATCATAGACAACTAGTCCAACAAAAAGAGATTAAAAGATCAATAAGATTGTGACTATTAAATAGCAAGTTAATGTCTCCTAAAGTGTCAATGAGTCCAAAGCATTTAGAAAAAATTATGACTTAGAAATTTACGACTCAAATAACTCATTTATAGGGAATGCAATTGTTTAGCCATGCCACCTACGTTTGAACTCCTCTAGATCCTTGTCAGGGGTATAATGCTTTGCAACAAGAATCACTTCAATAGGGTGCCTTTGTTTGTAAAACATTTGAATACAAATCGTTTTCTTCCCAAGTTCGTTGGAGATCTCTGACTCTGGAATATAACCAAGGGGCACAAGATCATGCCTTCATTTCAGATATTTTAGGAAAATATTAGAATATTTTTCCACATTTAAATCTCACGCACATAGAAAACATCTTAGTGTAACATCATCTGTCACCTTCATCAACAAATTTTAGTCATGTGTAAGTTATTATCAAACCCTAATTATTAAAATTTGACTACTGTGTGATTGATTTGTAGTGTATAAAATTTGTATTTTGTGTGTCCTAGTAGACCAACGTGTCCCAAACTTTGAAATATATGCAGTCCCCCATACCCATACATTGAAACAATGGATAAGATGCTAAGATTGCAGTCAAATGATGGAACAATTATGGCGACATCCTTGCTATTTATTTCCACAATGAATAGGAATTTGAGTCCTTTTGAAGCTCCCACACACCTCCTCGTCCAAATTATCCATTATCACTACCCCCAAAAAATATAACCCTAGACCCGTAGGTGAAGAGCTCTTGAAACACAAAATCCTCAAGCGAGAATGATGTAAAGAAGAACAAGTCCTCTTGCATGTTGAAACCCAAAATATTACACCTTGAAATAGAAATATCCATGGGACAATAACAGAAACCATCAACAAAAACTATTCCCCCGTATCCTATTAACTGAACTAATTTCACATTCAGTAGGCACCCAATGATCCTACATAACTTTTCCAAAGAATCATAGATTTCCAATACCATTCCCTTCTCCAAATCGGACATCCCCATGGATACAACTTGATATAAGGTTTCCATGAGAGAAACATGTGTCTGAAACAAGGAATAATAAAACAAAGAAGTGATAACAATCTGCAATCCAAGTAATTTAACAATAAAAGTATGAAGCAAGATTGACAGACGCAAAATGAGTAATGTTGTTCTTCATTGATTTCAAAAAAGTGAGCAATTGTATTATAGTGAAGAAATAATATTTAAACACCAATGAACTACTCACCCCAAGTTTATCAAAGTTTCAAGGACCAATAAATTCACTTAGAAATAAATGTGCAACTATAAACTAAAACACTTCTCCCACAAGGGCTAAGGGAACCTGCTCACCAGGGATACCAGTTCATTGTGATAAAATGCACACTAATCCAAACACCAATATGTGACAAGAAGCATCACCATCTAGCCCAAGATAGGACTTCCTTCAAAGTTTCTAATATATCACGCCAACAAACAAATGCAAGGGCAAGGAAAGGGTTGCTTAAGGCATACCGAAGCACAATGAATTTCTTGTTACTAGGCCTTTATCTATCACATCATACAAAGCATCTGGAATAGTTGGGAGTTGTTTATATCTATCAATGCTTCCATATTACCCGTAGTTTCTGCTCCACAACAATATATGTTTTGTGCCATATAATTTATTTTTTCCTCGTATTGATCACAGACAAATGGACCTTCTGTTGCATGAGTATTTGCTCCAAAAATACCAAAAAGTGAGGGTCACTATTGTCATTCTTATCATGCCAAATGAAGGAAATTGAATACCTTTCTTCTGTGCATTTTTTTCTCCTTCCAAGCTCTAAAAATCTAAGGAATTTCATCAAAGTGAGGCACCTTGCAAACCCTAAATCCCAACTGAAGGCTTGGATGGTGTAGAAATGGAGAATCAAATAACCCTTCGTAGAGATTCAGGAGGCCATTTACATGCATGCAGATGGGATATGTCATGCATACTAGATATGCCCCTCAAAAGGGTGCTGAAGAGATGGAGAAGACCAAGGTTTCTTCCGCCAGGGCTTCCTAACACAACAGATACAAGAGTGTAAAGGGACCAATAACAATATTTAGGCTTTTTTAAGGTTAACAATATATAGGCTCTGTTAAGGTTAACAATAATGTTGTTAACAAATGCTCAGTTGCTATGTTAATTTTAACAATATGTAGGCTCTATTAAGGTTAACAATAATGTTATTAACAAATACTTTTCCTGCCCATAAGCAGTCAATCCAATGATAGACAATTATTTAATTGTCTAACAATGAATCTGACGATGTAGAGGGGTGCAGAGTGGCATCTAGGGGAGTTCTTCCCAAAGGAACGTCTTATGACATAATTATTGTTAAGATGATAGCGTTGTTTATCTTCAACTTGGATTAATTATTTGTCACATACATGTCTATTTTAGAGTAGAGTTGTTATTTTAATTTAATTGTCAATAATAATTGAGTAGATGGTAGGGATTTAACCTCCATTGAATAATTCTAAACTGTTCATGGTATTGGTCAGAAATGAAAGGTTTAGATTTATCTAAAAATTATTTATGTTGTTTCTACCCTCTCAATTAAATTGATTAGGTAATTGTCGAAATGTACCAATCCATAACAAGTATCAAAACATTTAGCCCCAATTTACAATAGAGATTCTTAATCTCTAAATAGGGTTTGTTACAATAATATGGCCTAATACCATGACTTGTCAACAACATGCTCAAAAAACCATAACTCACTTCATATGACACTTGTTCATATGATAAATTTTCTAAATTAATTAATTTAATTAATAGGGCTAAAAGGGCACAACTACTTTGCTGATAAATCTTAATATTTGATTTGTGTTTACTAATATAAATATTTTAGAACATTCCATGGAGGTCAAATCCATACCATCCAGGTAATAACTAATGATGATTAAACTAAAATTCCCTTTAAATTGGCAAAACTATGGTAATCTTGAACACTCTCATAATGCTTTTTGAGCATAAAAACAAAATGTTAAAGAATTATGAGTAGTCTTCGTGGGCATTAATAATAATAATAATAATAATAATAATCATCATCATCATCATCATTATATAATTGACTATATAGTATTATTAAATAGATATCTACATTGCATTCATTTTTGTTAATCATTCTTAATTATAGTTTAGATTTCTATAAACTAACATTTTTAAATAAATGTGATAGAATTGGGAAGGTGAAGGAAAGGTAATAATAATATTATTATTATTTTTTATTAATTTTGTAATGTTTGAAATAATTAAAAGAATATCACATACATTTGAGTATATTTTCATATCATATTGATTTAAATGAAAATTATTGTCTAACACATATATTTTATAAGACGTATATTTTATAAGAGAATTATTTAATTAAAATTTAAAAATACCCTAACAATTAAAATTTAAATAAACTCTATGAAAAATGTTGAAATTTTAATTTCAAAAATGAATATGCAAAATAAACCACAATACGTGAAACTACAAAATGAAAAATAACTTCTCTTTTTTAATAAATATTAAGACTGAAGGAGTAATTTATGTAAAAAGTGTTTACTTGAGGTAATTGATTTTTTTAATTGAATTGTTTATCCTAACCATTAACATAACAAAAAATTTTCATCTAAGGGGTTGCCTTTTTGCAATTTTTGGTTGAGTTATTTTTCCCAACCATTAACACAAAGGTTGAAATGTTTATATACTACTATTCACAAACAAAATGTTTATTTTCCAAGCATACAGAGTGACAACTTTGCGCTTCAAGAAACACGAAATTGTTGACAAGTTTGTTCAGAGACTTAAATCTAATAATTAACTATGATTAAACTAAAATTCCTTTTAAATTGGAAAATTTGTGGTAAATTTGAACACTTTCATAACCGTTTTTGAGTATAAAAACAAAATGTTAAAGAATTAATCTCTTACCTTTGAAGGTACCATAGACATACGGGTCTTGGTGGGAATTAATAATCATCATTATATAATTGCCTATATAGTATTATTAAATAGATACCTACATTACATTCATTTTTGTTAATCAATTTTAATTATATTTTAGATTTAAATTACAAAATGAAAAATAATCTCTCTCTTTTCTAAATATTAAGATTGAAGAAGTAATTTATGTAAAAAGTGCTTATTTGAAGTTATTGAATTTTTTTCAATGAGTTTTTTTTCCCTAACCATTAACATAACATAAATAATCTTCATCTAATGGGATTAATAATTCTCATCAACAACATAATGATATCTTTGATATATTTAAACAATGAATAGTGAAAATTGTTCAGTACACTAGAAATGCATAGTAATATATTAAACATCTCTCTCTCTCTCTCTCTCTCTCTCTCACACACACACACACACACACATATATATTTGTTGTAAACGCCTTGTTGCAATTTTTGGTTGAGTTGTTTTTCCCAACCATTAACACAATGGAAATAATTGTTCAAGAGCATGATGATATGTTTGGACAAAGGAAGATGAAGATGGTTTAGTACATGGTTTAGTACAGCAGAAGCATGTGATAAATATATAATTATGTCAGCCATCACATAGATGAATACATATTATTTTTATTTTCTTTATTGAAATGTTTATATATAAAAATTATACTATTTAGAAAATATTTCCCAATGGAAAAGGTGTGCTCACACAGTTGTGTACTACTATTCACAAACAAACATAATGGTTATCTTCTGAGCAGACAGAGTGACCAAGTTTGCACTTCAAGAAACACAAAATTGTTGACAAGTTCGTTGAGAGACTTACATCTAAAACATATCCCTTGCCTTCCCTTGATTGAGACTATGTTGATGTGGTAACACACGAGAGGAGTGTTAAGACACCACTCATCCCTGCAACAACATTGATCAAAGATTCTAGATTGCAGAAATATCGATCACCCAAGGATACTTCAATGCATGGATCTGCAACAAATATTGAAAACAAATTAATGTATAATGCATGTAAATCCATAACCAAAGGAATTAAGTTTTGCATTAATTATCACCGTATACGGATGTTGTAGCAAATCGAAAGGTCAATATCAACAGGGTAAGCAGAGTTCCATTTTCTCGATGCTTATCTGGTCACACAAGCAACAATAACATCACTACATCAACGTTCTTGAATTCGCAGTTACGAACCCAACCATGAAAGTGCTTTAATTGTGAGATATAGCAGCAACATGAGTGTAGCAGATGCAATTACTGGTAAGGGAATTCTTATGGTTACCCATAAAATGATTATAAATCTTATGTTCTTGAGAAGCCATATGGTTGCACAAATCAAGATTCAATTGACAGTTAAAACAATGAGATCTAACAATGGAAGAATTGTCAATCGTCTAACAATAAATCTAATGCTACATAAGAGTGAAAACCGGCAACTTGGGGAGTTCTTCTCAAAGGAAACGCCTTACAACATAATTAAACTACCTTCTTGCTGGCAAGGGATTTCTTATGGTTACCCATAAAATGATTATAAATCTTATGTTCTTGAGAAGTCATATTGTTGCACAAATTAAGATTCGGTTGACAATTAAAACAGTGAGATCTAACAAAGGGAGGACTCTCAATTGTCTAACAATAAATCTAACGGTACATAAGAGTGCAAACTGGAAACCTGGGGAGTTCTTCTTAGAGGAAACGCCTTACGACATAAAAATTATAATTGAAATATTGAAATGATCAAGGTTGACCGAGATATAATTTACCACTTGTTTTATTAATGAAAGATTTAAAACTATTATGAAGAAATATTGATTTTCTAGGATGGAAATTTCTACATGTTGGAATATAATCCTAACATCTACATTTATTTTTTAGCCTAAGTATCCCTGACTTAGCCACATGCACTAAAAATCATGTTCACACTTGGTTTTTGGTAAGCTAGCTCAGTGGACCAACTTTCCCTTGTTTTTTGCCTTTAAAGGCTTAATATTATGGAAATATTGGTCCAACCACTTTCCTAAACCATTTAGACATCTAAGTTCATGTTCACACATAACCACACCTCATCCACTTGAGTTATTTGAGGATTAGGGCCCCACATGAAGATTCCCCCTTAAATCAAGGGATTTGGTCCCCTGGACCATTCTAGCATGTTTAAAGTTGCCTTCCTTAGGAAATGCACCCCTCCTCATGCTTTCCTCGTGGCTGATCGTTGGCATAGGTTGTCTTGAGTCATTGTTGCTATTTTAGGCCTCCCTTTAGCTTTTCTTAGCCTTTTCTAGTTTTACTAGTTTTTTCCTAGTTTTCTAGATTCGGCAATTTCTATATAACCACCTCCTTTTGGGATTAGAGGTTTGGTTGCTCATGTATTACTATTGTTCATTAATTTAATGCATTGATTTTATGGAGCAAATTCTTTCTCTCCTCTCTTGAATATCAGCAAATTACTTATGTTTAATTTAACTAGAATTCTAGATCTATCGGAGTTTCTGCAGGAATTCTACATGGTACCAGAGCTAGTTCGAATCTAGTGGATTGTACACAGTTTTATTTGCAGGTATAGATCATCAGGAGGTGCAACAAGCAATAAGGGATCATCTCTCTCGGCCCACAAAACTTGTTCTAAATCCTTTCAATTACTTTGAATGGAAGACAAAGATCACTCTGCTCCTCCGAAGCAAAGGGCTTTACAAGGTAACAATGGGAACAAAGACTGAATCGACTTCTGCAGTGGAGAAGATCAAGTATTTCAATAAATTAGATGAAGCAATTGGGCTGATATGCCTATCAATTTCCAAAGAGCTCCTCTTTCATGTCAGCGGAGCCACTACTCCCGATGTGGTCTAGACCACATTGGAAGGACTATTCGGCAAGCAGGATGAAATGAGAGTGCATCAACTGGAGAATGAACTCATATCCCTCAGTCCAACTCATTTCGACAACCTGCAAGAATATTTCACCAAGTTTAAATCCCTCCTCGTTGAACTTGATGCATGTGGAGTCAAGAAAGAGGAAGATCAACTCATCCTTTCGATTCTGTCGAAATTAGGCCCTGAATATTTTGTATTTGTATCGTCGTTTCAAGCATCTAAATTGACTCAGGAAAAATGGAAAATTCCTCCATTGAATAACTTCATTGTAGCATTGACTCAAGAGCAAGATAAGTTAGTCCAAATGGGTACCATCAAGCGTTCAAAGAGCCAAGCACTTGCAGCTGCTAATGCTCCAAAGAGCAGTGGAAGAGACAAGCAAAAAGGGAAGGGTAAATTTAATGAATCGAAGAAGGAGAGACCCGTACAATCTTCAGAAAGTTCTTCTTTGCTTAAGGGTAAGAAGAATAAGGAAAGAACACTTTGCAACTATTGTTCCAAAGGTTTTCATCTCGAAGAAAATTGCATTAGGAAAACAATCGATGAGATGGCTAAGCAATTGCAGCAGCACAATCTCACCGTGCCCGAGAATGCAAAGAAGAAGGATGATAACAGAACGGGAGATGGGAGAGGGAGAGCACGAGATGGCCATGCTTTAATGGTTGTCACATCCACTCCATCAGCTTGGATCCTTGATTCAGGTGCATCGAACCATATGGCTGCATCAAAAGATGAATTTTCCTCCATCAAAGAAAGCACCAGATCCCCTATTTACTTGGGAGATGCCACACCCGCAAAGGTGTGCGGAGAAGGAACTGTAGACCTTGAAGGGGGCTGCTTCACAAATTTGCTTCATGTTCCCTCTCTATTCACAAATATTCTCTCGATATATCAGATCACTCATTCCGTCTCTAGAAGGAAGGTGGAGTTCACTCCGAACTCCGCAGTGATTACCGACATTTCCACGGGCTCACAACTTGCACATGGAATTGCAGATCACGGTTCTTGTTTGTATTTCTTCTCCCACTTTGTTCCTAAATCTATTAGCACTGTATTTCTATCACAATCTAATGGTATCAGTAGGTTATGGCATGAAATATTTGGCCATCTAAACTATAAGTACTTGCATCAACTCAACAAGGAAAACATGGTAGAAGGATTGCCTGCTATTAAATTCACATGCGGTGTATATCAAGGATGCATTCTTAGCAAGCATCCAGAGCAAAAGTTTGACAAAGGGAAGGCACAGAGAGCTTCTTCACCTCTTGGGCTGATTCATAGTGACATCATGGGCCCATTCTCGCAACCTTCAATCAGTAAGGCTCGATATGTACTCACCTTCACAGATGATTTCTCTCACTTTACTTGGGTGTTTTTTTTTTTAAATTAAAATCGGAAGTATTTGAATGCCTTGTAGAATTTAAAGAACTTGCTAAGAATGAGTCTGGGTGTAAGATTAAGATACCCCATACCGATAATGGGGGGGGGGAGTATGTCAACAAAGATGTGCAACAACTTTGTATTGATGCAGGTATACAACTACAACACATAGTGCCATATACACCACAACAGAATGGTGTCACGGAGAGGAAAAATCGGTTGCTAAAAGAGATGGCCAATTGTATGCTACAGTCCAAATCATTAGCTCCTAATCTATGGGCTGAAGCTATTAATTGTGCAGCATACATTCAGAACCGCATTCCTCACAAAGCACTCAAAGGCACCACTCCATTTGAATGTTGGACCGGTAAGAAACCGAAAGTGTCGCACTTTCGCATTTTTGGTTCACGAGCATGGGCTCACATTCCAACATATAAGAGGAAGGCTTTGGAGCCTCAAAGTGTTGAATGTATCTTTGTTGGATATCTTGACAGTGTCAAAGGATATATATTGTTGGACTCTCACGCTGAAAAGTTCCTTGTAGCTCGAAGTGTGAAGTTTGAAGAAGAATCACTGCATGATTTTTCAGCAGACCTTGTTGAGGAACCGCTTGTTGCTACTGATGAGGAGGAGTCTGAAACTTCTTTGAGCACTTCAGAGCAGCCATCAGAGAAGCCTCTTGGGTTTGATTCAGAGGATGAGGAGCAGGTCATGGCTGCTCCAACTCAGCTGCCAACTTGGGTAGAGAAAACCCTATAAGATGCGGGTGAACTAGTCGGTGATCCTACGGATGTGAGAAGGACTAGATCACAGTTTTTTGGGGCTCCTCAAGCCCTTGCTGCCACCGAACCATTGCTTCCCATACATTTCTATATGACACTTGGTTCAGATCCATAGTCACACTCTAAGGCTGCTGGAAACCCGCTTTGGGAGGCTACCATGGATGAAGAGTACTCTGCTCTCATGGAAAACAACACATGGGACTTGGTTCCACTTCCGAAAGGAAGAAAACTTGTTCGATGCCGATGGATCTATCGAACAAAGATTGCTGCAGATGGTGAGATCATCAAGTACAAAGCTCGACTTGTTGCAAAAGGATACTCATAGGTACATGGCATAGATTACACAGAGACATTTGCACCTGTTGCAAAAATGGACTCCATTCGACTAGTTTTAGCTATTGCTGCTTCTCGCAGATGGGAAGTTCATCACATGGATGTGAAGAGTGCATTTCTTCATGGAGATCTCAAGGAGGAGATATATATGGAGCAACCCTAAGGATACATTCAGAACTCTTCCCTCATTTGCAGATTAAAGAAATCTTTGTATGGCTTAAAATAGGCTCCCAGAGCCTGGCATGCAAAGATGGATTCTTTCTTGCTTTCCATCGGATTCATTCGGTGCAAATCTAATCCAAATTTTTATTTTCTGCAATATGATGATTCCCTTTTGTTGATAGTACTTTATGTAGATGTTTTACATATGACAGGGAACCTTACCTCAGCTATTGATTTGGCAAAATCAACATTGCATGATCGATTTTCCATGATAGATTTGGGACTGTTGCACTACTTTCCTGGTCTTTAAGTTATAGATGATAGGTAACCTTACCTCAGCTAGTGATTTGGAAAAATCAGCCTTGCATGATCAATTTTCCATGACAGATTTGGGACTATTGCACTACTTTCTTGGTCTTGAAGTTTCTTAGTCTACTTCAGGGATCAAGATGGCACAGTCTAAGTATGCATCAGATCTACTTGTCCGCTTTCAGATGACATAATGCAAGCCAACAACATCTCCCTTTCTTTCGGGGATCAGATTTGAGGATGTGGGTACTACACCTTTCGTGGATAATACACTGTATCGACAATTGGTTGGGAGTTTGTTGTATCTTACTCACACCTTACCTAATATATCTTTTGCAGTAGGAGTTTGTTCAGATATATGCAGGAGCCCCATGAGCTTCACTGGAAAGATGCAAAGAGAATCCTTAGATATGTGAAAGGTACTTCCAGTTTTGGTATCTTTTATGCTGCAGATTGCCCACTTTCACTGATTGGGTTGGCAATGGTACAGATCGCAAGTCCACTTCTAGTTATGTTTTCAACTTTGGTTCAGGGCCTTTTTGTAGGTCTATCAAGAAGCAATCCACGATTGCTTTATCCACAGTCGAGGCAAAGTATAGAGGTGCAGTGAATGCAGTGACACACGCTGTTTGGTTGCAGGGGCTTCTCTCTGAGTTTGGTATTCAGTATCCACTTCTGACTCTCATATTTTGTGATAATCAGGGGTCCATTCAGATATCGATTGATCCAATTTAGAGGCAGAGGACCAAGCACATCAAGATTCACATGCATTACATCCACGAACTTATCTGTGAACGAGTCATATTACTGCAGTACTGCCCCACTTAGCAGCAGGTTGCAAACATCTTCACCAAGTCTTTCGCTGAAAAGAAATTTTCAGAACTGAGAGCTATGCTTGGAGTGGTGGAGACAGCTGAGTAGACCCTTTTGGCCACTTAGCCCTTTTTTCCTCTTTTGTGGGGGGGGGGGGGGGTTCCCTCTTTCTTCATTTTATGAGGATCTTCTATTTATTGTACCTGAGTACCTAACATGGCATCTTGGTTGGGACTCAGTTTAGATAAGTGAGTTAGGATGAGGGGTGGTGTTGGAATATAATCCTACATCTACATTTATTTTTTAGCCTAAGTATCCTTGACTTAGCCACATGAACCAAAAATCATGTTCACACTTGGTTTTTGGTAAACTAGCTCGGTGGACCAACTTTCCCTTGTTTTTTACCTTTAAAAGGCTTAATAATATGGAAATATTGGTCCAACCACTTTCCTAAACCATTTATACATCTAAGTGCATGTTCACACCTAACCACACCTCATCCACTTGAGTTATTTGAGGATTGGTGCCCCACATGAAGATTCCCCCTTAAATCAAGGGATTTGGTCCCCCAGACCATTTTAGCATGTTTAAAGTTGCCTTCCTTGGGAAATGCGCCCCTCCTCATGCTTTCCTCGTGGCTGATAGTTGGCATAGGTTGTCTTGAGTCATTGTTGCTATTTTAGGCCTCCCTTTTGCTTTTCTTAGCCTTTTCTAGTTTTTTCCTAGTTTTCTAGATTCGACAATTTCTATATAACCACCTCCCTTTGGGATTAGAGGTTTGGTTGCTCATGTATTACTATTGTTCATTAATTTAATACATTGATTTTATGGAGCAAATTCTTTCTCTCCTCTCTTGAATATCAACAAATTACTTGTGTTTAATTTAACTAGAATTGTAGATCTATCGGAGTTTCTGCAGGAATTCTACACGACAAAGAGGAAATTGTAGGTACAAATTATTTTTGCCTCATTTTAGACATTCTATGTCATTTGATGACATGCATTCAATATTTTTTTTGTAACAACCCTAGGTTATATTTCCATGTAAAAAGGCAAAAAATCAACCAAGGTCATGGGACACATATTCCAAGCTGAATGGGGAGGAAAACATCACATTGTGGGTCACTTGCGGTTAATTAATAGCTATGGAAATTGATATTGTCAAAGGAAATAAATGGAAATTTAATAAATGAAATTAGGAGAAAAGGAAGATGAAGGGATAGGAGTATGCATGCAACGGAAATTAGAGAGAAAATAAGAAAAAGGGAATAAAAGAGGAAAAGGAAAGGAAGACACACCAGACATCAATGATAAAAAGGCACCTAAGAAACAATTGACAACTTTTGTTAGTTTTAGCTTTTGATCACTTTCAGAGAACTCTAGGAGAAGAGAGAGGAAGCACTTGGACACAAGCAAACAAGTAAGCAAAGGAAAGAAAGGGAGCACAAGGAAGGGTTGGAAGAATAGCTACAACAGGAAGACATTGCAAGTAATAGGTTGCATGTGTGATTTCATTGTTGAGATTTGGATGCATGGTACATGTATTAGGTTATTTGGTTGCTTTGTTGTCATTGGCATGGGATTTGCTTGGATTAATATTTGTTTTTAGTCTTGCCTTGCCATTTCTTGGATAGCCATGGTGTTGTGGGTTCCTTGTTTTAGTTTAAGCTTTGGATGACCAATAAACTTCGGATCCTAATGAGGTGGTCTCAGGAATTTCCCAAGGGTCAAGGGTGGAGACGGGATTTCTCCTGGAACTCTTAACAAATTGGTGGAGACAAGAAAATTTCTTTGGGTATGGTGAAGAAAGTTGGAGGCATCCAAGATTGTTCGGTGTTAGTGATTTATGAACTAGTTTATGTGAAATCACTATGGTTGAGAGTTGAGGTGGTTTGGCCTCTAGAAGCCCTGGCTGGTTCTATTTTGATTTATCCCATGATATTCGACATTCATGCTTAGAATATGGCATGGGGGTGATTGGCTAAAAGAGAGATTTGGTTCAGCTCAATCTATGGTCAGGTGGTACATGGAAGTCCCTAACTTGGTTGGCATTTGCATATGTTAATGTGAACTATTTTCTTATTGTGATTAATGAACACATGTATTTCCCTATATTATTTATTATATGATTCGTTATTACGTGCCATTTGTTCCAAAGGACTAGCAAAATCAAAATAGCGGAATTCTTGGGTCATCTCAATTGGTTTAGAAACCACACATTTCTCTAGATCATCATAGTAGGTTATTATGTTGATTTTATGATCAGTTTGTGACAGAGACATCCTGGTTATATGTAACACCCTCCTCCCACACTTACCCAAGTTCACTGATCCACTGGGGTAAATATGTGATGAAGAGTTACTATGATATGACTCAACCTCCTAGATTACCTTAAGGAAGTGGAATCAACAAAACCAAAACCTTACTAACTCTCCTCAGGTGCTACAGGACCCCCAAGGGCTAAACCACCCTTTCATGTACCCAAACCCTGAGTTAAGCCTCTTTTTCATATGTCCTAGACTCCCATACGTTGGCACAACACTACAAAAATTTTACTGTAACCCTCCAGTGGTATGCATAAGCGTGCAACAAAGAGACTGCAGTCTTTTTCACTCAGTTCTGTACTAGCGACCACGAGATCTGAGGCACTTTTTTAGGAATAGTCTCCATAGCACTACCTAAAACTTAATGAAACTTTTCAGAATGATAAACGAAACAAGGACAAAGCCTCTAACACAAATCTTGATCAAGGACTTGAAGTAACTAGGCCTAACCATGATAGGCATTACGTCAAACACATCACGAACATGTAATCTACAAGTCATAATTACGTAACTGAACATAGGAGTCTCATACTTATCTAAGAATCATCAGGAAGGTATGATGCCTTCTCTCAATAGTTGCATTATCATATATTAGGTTATACATTCATTAATCAGTCATTTACAAGTAAAAACATGATAAGAGTCATACCTTGAATCTGTCATAAGCCATGCTTATAACCAGATAAATAACAATGATAGAACAATCATTAAATCCACATAATAACAAGTACATTTACTCATAAAATACAAGAGGAAAATAGCTCTTATTAACATATGCAAAATCCAACCAAGTCAACGACTTCCACATACCACCTGATCATAGATTGGGTTGAACCAAATATTTCTTTTAGCCAATCATCCTCATTCCATATTCCAAGCACGAATGTTGGAATCACAATAAAAATAACCAGGGCTTCCTTGCGATTTATCACATATTCCACCATTACTGGTTAAGGGATTTGTAGGCTTGAAACCCTCATCTATACAACCAAGCTTGACTGTGTATCCTGTCATTACAGGTCTAGGGATTTCTAGGCTTGAAACCCTCATATATACAACCAGGATTTACCATGTATCCTACCATTACCAGTCAAGGGATTCATAGGTCCAAACAAAGAACACACACTACTAGGGTTTACCATAATCCCATCATTATCGCTCAAGGGATCACTAGTCTTAAACGAGCATGGATGCCTCCGAATTTCTCCACCAATACCTTGAGGAATTTTCTCGTCTCCACCCTTAGGCTTTACTATGTATCCAACCTTTACTGGTCAAGGGATTCCTAGGCCCTTCGGAATTTTCCTAAGACCACCTTACCTGGTTCGAAAACCATCCGATAATCCAGCTCAACCAAATGAAAGAACCCCAACACACCATGGCTATTCGGAAATGGCAAGGCAAGGATGAAACAACTGTCACAACTGGCAAAACCCATGCCAATGACAACAAAAGAACAAAATACACACATGCATGCCAAAACTAGCAAGGAAACCATACATGCAACTTGATAATCCTAATCTTCCTTGCTTGATATTTTCTTCCCTTTGCTTCATTTTCCTTCCTTTATCTTCCTTCCTCTAATGCTAGAGTGCTCCAAGAATTCTCTAAGTGTGCAAGAGTACACAAGGATAAAGAGAGTTCCAACCTTTCAAAAGACCATGAACCGATCCTCAACAACATTTTTATCATTGAGGCCTCTAATTTCTTCATTTTCCTTCATTGTTCCTTCAATTTCCCCTTCACATACAAACCTGTGACCTTTCACTTTCCTTTTCTCCTTGTTAGAGTCGGTCTGGTCAGTCCTCTGTCAGAGATCAAAACTCTTTCTGCATTTCATTTTTAGGAGTCTCACTCCATTCACTCCAGCTGCATTCCGCTAGGGGCATGCCATAATTTGATGGAAAGGTCTTGTTAGTCAGTTCCCCTCATGTCTAGCACCTGTTGGCTTAGGTATTTTGTCAATGTTCGCTAAGGTCCATGACAGTCAACGTTCGATCCTTAATGGACAAGAGTCATTTTCAGTCATTAGGTCTAGGGATTAGTCAATTTGGTCTTCAAACATGTCCAATAAATCCATGCAGGCCAGAGGGAGGCCCTTATAAAGTTATGATTCAGAGATTTTCATCGTCATGTTGACAGATTACGACTGTTCTTCAAAACTCTGTTTTGAAGAAAAGTCAAACAGTGTGTCATTTGTGATAATTTTAAAAAAAGTTGCCAGTTGATTTCTTCAGGTGCAATCATGGTTTCCTTGGCCAAACGCCATGTCATGCAACCCCTGCAAAAGTGCCAAAAAATTTCATCATTCTAGCTAAAAATTCAAAGGAAAAAGTGAAATTCAGTGTTGCATTAACTTAGTGAAAAGAGCCAAAATGAAACATTAGCAAAGTGGGTTTTTGAAGAAGAAAAAATTAAACCCATGACTTCAAAGTCTTTATATAGAAGTTCCCACAAGCAAACAAAGTCATTGTGAAAATCAAGGTCATAGAGAAACATTGCAAAGCCATTGAGAGAGCAAAGCATGCATTTGGACTGAGATTGGAGGCGTTTTCCAGAGCGCAGCGCACACACAGAGGGGCGCGGCGCACATAGAGAGCGCGACGCACACAGCACGACCCCGCAGTGGAAAAAATACAAGGGTACGACGCATATAGAGAGTGTGACGCACTGGGTTTGCTGCGTGACGCACACCCATAGAGGCCCGAAATTGTGCCAAATTGCCTCAAGTCGCCTTTGAAACCCCTCAAATCGACAGGTAGGCTCTAAATCTTGATGGCTCATGTATTTTTGTGAGGGTTATGGTGGTTCATGGCTATTTATAGTTGCAACAAAAACTCATAAAACAAGCACTAAAAAACATCAAAGCCATTGTTGTTAGGGTTGCAAACTTGTTGTGTGGATGCCAAGGTTCTTCCTCCCTCTCATTTTTCCCCTTCTCTCCATTTTTTCCTATTTTCCCTATCCCATTTTTCCTTATTTTCCTTACCCTAAAACATTACTAAAACCTTATTCCATATTCCCTCCACTCATTGGTCAATGTAAACCCCAAAAACCTACCCTATAAAATCCCCAAACCCTCCTACATATCCCTTACACAAAATTTCCCCCATAACCCCTATTCCCATCATATTATTCCCCTCCTAACACTCCCTTTTTTCATTGTTCCCCTTGGTGGCAGATATCACAACAACACCTAGTTTCATACCATCATCAAAGGGCAGCCCAAGTACAGTACGCACACAAACAATCATGGCATCTGAGCATTCATCGGAGTATGAGATGGAAACCCAGAGTGATTCATCCTCAGAAGAACAGGCTCCCAGGAGACGTCACAAAAGTGGCAAACATGTTAGGGATGAGCCAACCACCCTCACAGAGCTGCAGGCATGTCCTCTTGCTATGTCATGTTTCCAGCATCTATCATGTTTTGAGTTTTGTCAAAGGGTGGCTAATGTTCGAGTTCATCATGAGTTGGCCCGTCTTTTTGTGCTTCACTTACATGGAGGTCACTCTATCTTGGCAGGGGTCACCTTCACACTGACACCCGAGACTATCTCATTAGCAACCGACATACCAAATGTTGGAGAACACTGACACAAGAAACAGAAGGTGGATAGGCAACATTATGAGCCTTACATTAAGGCCAGTTTCTTGAGGCAACTCAAAAGAGTCTTTCCATTCAGATATTTTAAATATGCTCCACTCATGAAATTGATCATGAAATACTTCAGTTGTGAGGGGAGGTTCTCTCGTCTATATGCCTATCACATCAGGT